>CM019066.1:60674252-60883675 GCA_009667805.1 Leptobrachium leishanense | reverse complement strand
CAGACAAAGGAGAGAGGCGAATTCTGTACCTGGCAGTTTCGATCCACACGTCTACCTTGATGTCATGGGAGTCCCAAGGGGGTGCCTAATGAGTACAAAGCTAGAAACCAGGTAAAGGCGGGATTTGAATCTTTAATCTCCATGGTAATCATCAACAAGAATGTTGATTGGATTAACTACATCTATTACAACCAACAGAGGTTTGTTAACTATACCCGAGATGTCCTCCAGGGTTTGGCCGACCAGCTAGGCCTGACCTCTGCAATGACCTTCCAGAACCGAATGGCCCTCGATATGCTACTGGCAGAGAGGGGTGGGGTCTGTACGATGCTGAAAGGTACTGGTGGCTCCTGTTGCACCTTTATCCCGGATAACACAGGCCCCACTGGCAAAGTCACTAAAGCCATTAAACGATTGGATGACCTGTCCGAAGAACTGAAGAAAAACTCTGGCATTACTGATCCATGGGATCAGTATTTTAGTTGGATGAGTGCCTGGCAAAAGATCCTCACACAAATAGGGATAGTTATCCTGGTAATGATGGTTCTGTTGACGGTGATTGAATGTTGTGTTTTTCCCTGCATTAAAAAGGTTATCGAAAGAACTGTGGAATCCACTACACCTTTACTGCTTAATCAAGTGTGTAGGGACACTGGGGAGAATATTGGCACTTCCTATACTAGTCTAGAATTTCTGGGGGTTCCTGTGAATAAAAGGTATGACAAACTCCGCCCACCTGTAACAAGTCATCCACAGAATTATGAATCCATGCATCCCCTATCTCGAGAACACCGTCTATGATTTGGCTCTAAGCCAAGGTTAGTGACCCGTTGCAAGACTAGTTGAAGCCCGACTCTTGACCCACCAGTCTCGACCATGCACGGAAGCCCGGACTACACAGGGGTTAAATTCGATAGGAATTTCTCGTCTCAACCTCCAGCGAAGATTTGGGATGGCTGGTGAGACTATTAGGGGAACGGATGAAGGCACGGCTCGTCTCCAGGGGTACACTTGGGAAATTAAAGGGCACAGATGTGCATTTCACATTACTTATGTCCTACAATTACCTAACATATTAATACATTCAACGACCTTGTGTGCTTCTCCATGGCAAAAATAGATCAGATAAGAACCATAATCTCAGGAATGCCGTTATCACCTATGCAGTAAGATATTCATGATGGCTATGCTCACATGTCTAACTCATTCCCTCCTGCGACTGAACAAGAGGTCTTTACACTATTACGATCCACAATCACCCTACCACCTGCCCACTCAACCCCATTCTCTCACACCTTACCAAAACACTTCCTGCATCTCTTGTACTGTCCTTGACCAACACCTTTAATCTGTCCTTAACCGTTGGGGTTTTCCCTGCACCCCTCAAGCATGCCACTGTAATCCCAGTCCTAAAAAAGACATCTCTGGATTTGACTGCCCCCTCTAACTTCCACCCCATATCCCTACTCCCTTTAAGCTCCAAACTCCTTTAAAAGCTTGCGTATGCACATCGAATTGACTACCTCAATTCCCACTCTCTCCTTGACCCTCTACAATCTGGCTTTCGCTCCTTGCACTGGACAGAAACAGCTCTTACGAAACTATCCAATCACGTTGTAATTGCTAAATCTAATGGGTGCTACACAAGGCTGGAATGGGCTACAAGACCAACACCAAACAGCTTGGTGAGAAGGTGACAACAGTTGGTGCGATTTTTCACAAATGGAAGAAACACAAAATAACTGTCAATCTCTCCCAGTCTTGGGCTCCATGCAAGATCTCACCTCGTAGAGTTTCAATGATCGTGAGAACGGCGAGGAATCAGCTCAGAACTACACAGGGGGATCTTGTGAATGATCTTAAGGCAGGTGGGACCATAGTCACTTAGAAAACAATTGGTAACACACTACGCTGTGAAGGACTGAAATCATGCAGCCCCAGAAAGGTCTCCCTGCTCAAGAAAGAACATGTACAGGCTCATCTGAAGTTTACCAATGAACATCTGAATGATTCAGAGGAGAACTGGGTGAAAGTGTTGTAGTCAGATGAGACCAAAATCAAGCTCTGTGGCATCAACACAACTCGCCATGTTTGGAGGAGGAATGGAGGAATGCTGCCTGTGACACCAAGAACACCATCCCCACCGTCAAACATGGAGGTGGAAACCTTATGCTTTGGGAGTGTTTTTCTGTTAAAGGGACAGAGCAATGTCAAAGGGATGATGGACGGGACAATGTACTTTCAAATCTTAGTTCCCACAGCCAAGGCATTGAAAATGGGTCGTCGATGGGTACTCCAGCATGACAAAGACCCAAAACACACGGCAAAGGCAACAACGGAGTGGCTCAAGAAAAAGCACATTAAAGTCCTGGAGTGGCCTGGCCAGTCTCCAGACATTAACCCCATAGGAAATCTGTGGAAGGAGCTGAAGGTTCGAATTGCCAAACGTCAGCCTCAAAACCTTAATGACTTGGAGAGAATTATAAAGTGACCTGTAATACACATTATGTAGGGGCTCAGCATTAGGGTTGAGCTGTTCGGTTCGGATGGTTCGGAGTTTGCATCGAACATAGCCTGTTCGTATGTTCGCGAACTCCGAACATTTCCGGGTGTTCGCCGTGTGTTCGCTCACAATGCACAACAATGGACCACAATGCACTTTTCCACTGGCCTGAAGCTCGTAATTGGCTACAACCTTGCACCTGACCACAGGTCTGGTGCAAGACAGGTTCAACACTATGCCAATCACGGCTCAGAGTCCTGATTGGGCAAATTTTGCCCAATCATGGGCTCACAGAGCTAAGTCCCGCAGCACACTATATAAGGTTTCCACGCAGCGCTTCTGCACACATTTGAGAGGAGATTTCAGAGGAGATAGTTGTTCTGTGTTCTGCCGGTCTGCCACGCTACTGGGGGGGTCTGGGGGGGTCTCATTTCTACCAAATATCTGGGAATTGAGGTGATCTGTCTCTTGTCACTGCCAGCAAGTCTTTTTGGGGTCACAAATTTCTACAAAATATCTGGGAATTGAGGTGATCTGTGTCTTGTCACACAGCCAGTGCCACGCAGTATTTTGGGGTCACAAATTTCTAAAAAATATTTGGGAATTGAGGTGATATGTGTCTTGTCCCTGCCAGCAAGTATTTTGGGGGTCACAAATTTCTACAATACATTTGGGAATTGAGGTGATCTGTGTCTTGTCACACAGCCAGTGCCACGCAGTATTTTGGGGGTCACTAATTTTTACTAAATATCTGGGAATTGAGGTGATCTGTCTCTTGTCACTGCCAGCAAGTATTTTGGGGGTCACTAATTTCTACAAAATATTTGAGAATTGTTATAATCCGTGTGTTCTCACTGGCTGCCACCCATCAGGGGGTCTCACTGATTTATAGGAGGTTTCTGAGATTTGTAATCTGTGGCTTCTCACTGCCACCCATCAAGGGGTCTCACTGATTTATAGGAGGTTTCTGAGATTTGTAATCTGTGGCTTCTCACTGCCACCCATCAGGGGTTCCCACATACTTCTAGCAGATTTATGCGAATTGTAATCTGTGGCTTCTCACTGCCACCCATCAGGGGGTCACACTGATATATAGGAGGTTTCTGAGACTTGTAATCTGTGGCTTCTCACTGCCACCCATCAGGGGGTCACACTGATTTATTGGAGGTTTCTGAGACTTGGAATCTGTGGCTTCTCATTGCCACCCATCAGGGGGTCACACTGATTTATAGGAGGGATTTGTAATCTGTGTCTTGTCACTGGCTGCCAGCTATCAGGGTGTCTCACTGAGTTATACCAGAGTTCTGTAAATCTTTAATCTTTATACCAGAGTTGAATCTGAGTTCTGTATATATTTAATCTATATATCACTCACCATGTCTGAAAGAACAAAAAGGACAGGCAGACGCTCCCAGACATAGATAAGAGGGCAAGCAGCCCCTGTGTCGGGAGGCTGTGCCTTTGGTCGTGGTGGACGTGGTGCATCCTCTGCAGGGTCACGCTTGTCCTTTCTAACTGGTGCTGGCCGTCTTAAGCAGCAGCAACATACAGAGGATTTGGTGGATTGGCTAACCAGGCCTCTGTCAGCCAGGCCTGTAGTGCTTTACAGTCCACCTCAGCTGCTAAAGCATCTAATGCAGCCTCCATGTCCACAGCTACTCCTGCCGTAGCCTCGCTATCACACACGGAGGAGTCAGCTGAATTGTTAAACTACAATGACAGTGACATGCTGCTTGAGGATGCGCAGCAAGTACAGTGCTCTGATTCAATCTCTGAGGTTGAGGAAGGGAGTATAATCAACCTAGAGGAAGGGAGTGCCAGTGATAACACACAAATAACTGGCACTCATGTTGCCCCAGCAGCTGCAGCATACTGCCAAGTTGGCTCCAGTGATGAGGAGATAGGGGGTGAAGATGACATTGATGATGAGGTCACTGACTCCACCTGGGTGCCAGATCGAACAGAGGAAACAAGTGAGGAGGAGGGGGAGGAGGAGGAGGCACAGCAAACACAAGGCACAACATCCTCTATGACCAACCATAGCACTAGCCAGTCCAAGGCATCAGATGTCAGAGCTGCTCCGGTGCAGAGCGCTGTTGTCTCAAAGCACACACGCAGGAACTCTGCTGTCTGCTGGGAGTTTTTTAAGAAATGTGCAGCAGACCCCACCGTTGCTATTTGTAATCTATGTCAGATGAGGCTTAAGCGTGGTTAAAGACACCGGACACTTGGGTACTGTCATGGAACTGACGTAGCGCTCCCCGCGTCAAACCCAAGACTTTTATTTCCATGGCGAAAACCCCAAAAGACATAGACCGCTGCTTTGGGGAAGACCTTATGCTCAGTTATATTGTGTGATTTTAAATGTATTGTCAATTGTTCATTTTTAGTTTTAAATACTTATATTTCTTTAGTTAAATGTGGTTTTTAAAAACACTACCCGCCACTAGAGTCAAATGCTTTCCTTCGTATAGAATGTACAATAGGTTTGTGTAATTTGTGGATTATGCAAAGGTGCTTTCTCTTTGTTTATCTGTTATCTGTTTACCCGTTCTGAAAGGCTGGGAGTCACATTGACTCAGCCACCCACTATCTGATTCCCTTTACAATGGGTTATGTAAATCACTGTATGTGGTCACTGTGAGGTCAAGACTGCATCTGCATACAACCAGTGGACCCAAGTGAAGACTGCAGGCTTCTTTCAGGTCCTCTCAATGGTCTTGGAACCAACCAATCAGAACCTGGGCTATGGCTAGCCACTGTGCAGAATTCACTCCAGGGGTCTGGGGGCGGGCATGGGAGAGAACAATGGGACTGTACCATATAAAAGGACCGTGTATGTTCTGCTTTAGAGTATTAAAGATCCTGTGATGAACATACAGCCTGCCTGGTGTCTCTCAACTACGCTACAGCTATAATCCCTCTCAGAAGGCAGAGAGCGGCCTTCTGGAGATTCCTAACGGCTCCAGGGCAGAGGAACAGAAGCAGGCAGGTCAAGCTGCTCGAGGCGCTGAGGACAGCGCTCCCAGTAGCCGGGCTGACCGCAACGAAGGGGTGTCTGGAGAGCCAGGACAGACGGAAGGGAACGGTTCCGTCACAGGTACCACGTGTTTGAGGCGACATATGACCTCCTGCCACACATCCCGCTAGCACAAAACTTTGCGTAGGTACTCCTCCTCCTCATCTGTCTCTACCCCCACTGTATGTCCTGCCATGTCATTGCCTGCTACAACCTCCACTGACAGGGATGATGCTACAGTAATTGATTTACCAGGTCCTTCCTCACAATGTGACAGCATCCCATCAGCTGAAGATTTACGCAGTCAGATTACGTTGCCACAGCTGCTGCAGCGTAAGAAAAAATATAGTCGCAACCATCCCCCCCACAGCGTCTAAATGCCAGCTTAACAAAATTACTCGCATTGCAGCTGCTGCCTTTCCAGCTGGTGGACTCTGCTCCCTTCCGTGAATTTGTTGAATGTGCTGTACCACAGTGGCAGGTTCCAAAACGCCATTACTTTTCACGCAAGGCCATTCCAGCACTACACCAGCACGTGGAAGACAATGTTATCGAGTGATTGGGAAAGGCAGTCAGCAGCAAGGTGCATGTGACTTTAGACACGTGGTCCAGCAAGCATGGACAGGGTCGTTACATTTCCTTCACGGCACACTGGGTAACTCTGATTGCAGCTGGGAGGGATCCAAGACGGGGCTCTGTGCTGGAGCTTGTTCATACACCACGCCTCCAGAAAGCTGCTTGTATGAGGTATGGCTGCTCCACCACCACCACCTCTCCCTCTTCCTCCTCCTCCTTCTGTGTCTCTGGCGAAGTGGCAGTTAAACCGGCACCTGACAGGGTCTACGCAAGGCTCAAGCAAAAAGAAGCCATACTGTGCTTGAGCTGGTTTGTTTAGAGGACAGGAGCCACACTGAGCCAGAAATTCTGTCAGCTCTGCAGGGCCAGGTGCAGAGATGGTTAACACCACGCCAGCTTCAGCTGGGAATGATCGTCTGTGATAATGGCAGCAACCTTCTCTCCGTCCTACGCAAGGGTAAATTGATGCATTTACCATGCCTAGCACCTGTCCTAAATCTAGTGGTACAGCGTTTCCTAACCAAGTACCCAGGCCTGGCAGAGCTTCTCAGCCAGGCCAGAAAAGTCTGCAGCCACTTCAGACGGTCATTCCCAGCAAGCGTTCGCCTGGCAGAAATTCAAAGAGAATTCCACCTTCCCACAAACCGTCTGATCTGTGACATGCCCACCAGGTGGAACTCGACATTAGCAATGCTGCAGCGTCTGCAAAAGCATCAGAGGGCCATCAACAAGTACCTGTGTGAGTATGGCACAAGGACAGGTTCAGGTCAACTTGGCTCCCCCCCGCAGTGGCTGATGATCAAGGATGCATGCCCTGTACTGTCACCATTTGAGGAGGCAACGAGGATGGTGAGCAGGGACAGTGCATGCATCAGTGACACAATTCCTTTAGTGTTCCTGCTGGAGCACACTCTGTGGGGAATTATAGATGTGGCTCTAGAGGCAGAGCAGCGGGAGTAAGAGGAGGCCTTCCCTAGCTCTGAAGGCCCCAGTCTTTCCGCAGACAGCATCCCAGCGGGTCCTACTCAGATAAGGAGGAGCAATATTTAAGTAGTGGGGCATTGAAGGTGGGGATTCCTCAAAAGAGGGTTTCGTGTGCCCAGAAACAAAAGGGCTAGTGCGTGGCTGGGAGGGGGAAGTGCACGATGGGGTCATCCTCATTGACCAGGAAGATTCTTGAACCACGATACAAGGGTAAAGTTGCAGAGCTCATCCTGCCCGCACAGAGGGAGCACAGGATGAAAAAACTTGAGGACGCTCTAAAGCGACACTTGTGTAACACCTTTCCAGGCACTGGTAGGTTAACAAGTGATGACACACGTGCTTCTGAGGCTGCGGATGATCAGAGGAATAGTGGTGAAGGCCAGGGCCACTTGACTGATGCATTTTTAAAAATTTTAAGTCCACAACGCCCAGGGACGTCAAATGTAGGCACCCATTGCCAGCGTCTTCACCATATGGTGCAGGACTAACTAGGGGCAGCAAGGGCAGACCTGGATACCTTTCCAGCAGATGATCCACTGGCTTACTGGGTGTTGAGATTGGATCACTGGCCAGAATTTAGCCAATATGCTATGCAGCTGCTAGGTTGCCCTTCATCTAGCGTGCTTTCTGAAAGGACGTTCAGTGCCGCTGGAGGTTTTGTCACAGACAAAAGAGTGGGTCTGTCCACCGACTCTGTAGACCGGCTGACATTTATAAAAATGAATCAGTCCTGGATCAGCAGCTATCAATCCCCTGATGCTGAAGTAACGGAATAGATCTGGGATGTATTCTGCATTCACAAAACCTCCAGCACTGATCTCTTGGTCATGGTCCACCTGGGATACTGTCAGGGATCATATATTCTAAATCCTGGCAGCCCCTTTTAGTCATGCTTAACACAGGTTCCTATGGAATTGGCTGTAACCTGTGCACACAGAGACTACAGGTTCACCTAATCTCTGTTACTGTGCCTCCGTAAAAGGAGGTCACACCCTCTGATCTGGACTTCCTCATTGAAGTTAGAACTTTGAACCATACAGACCTGTGTCCAACTGGCTCCTTGTTCCTGAACCCCTTGAATCCCTATCTGCTGGACTAACCTTCTGTTTACCCTATCGAGTACCCATCAGTTCCTGACCCATCTGATCCATTACCCATCTGGACTCCTTCTGCCTCACCGGTAACCTCCATCCATTGCTTCCCATTCCTCCCTCTATTTTGGACTTTATGTGT
This sequence comes from Leptobrachium leishanense, assembly GCA_009667805.1. Classification (NCBI taxonomy): domain Eukaryota; kingdom Metazoa; phylum Chordata; class Amphibia; order Anura; family Megophryidae; genus Leptobrachium; species Leptobrachium leishanense. The sequence goes on along the minus strand of CM019066.1, from coordinate 60,875,360 downwards.
ATGACCTCTGGCTATGGACATTTGAACATTCTGATATCTGTGTACCTCGATCTTGGCCTGAAACCTGACCACGATTATTGTCTAGCCCCTTATCTGTCTTCCTTGCCTCAGACTTTAGTTTTGTTTTCTCTATCTGATTTCATTTCTGTTTATATATCAGTTATTCCTTATTCAGTTTCCTCCTGTGTCTCCTATTTCATCCTGCTTAATCCTCTCTCCTTTTCCTTCTGCTCTTTGCCTCCCTCTTCATTCTCAGCCTAACTATTCATTTACTACTGCTGTTTTATGTTTATATTAGGGATGCACCGATACCACTTTTTTAAGACCGAGTACGAGTACCGATACTTTTTAAAAGTACTCACCGATACGAGTACCGATACTTTTATTTAATGTCATGTGACGCTTTCCAATAAGAAGAGACCTCATATATAAATTTATATGAGATTTGCCCCCAGCTCACATGAATTTGCCCCCAGCTCTGATGGATTTGCCCCCAGCTCACATGGATTTGCCCCAAAGTCTCATGGATTTGCCCCAGGTCTCATGGATATGCCCCAGCTCTCATGGATTTGCCCCCAGCTCACATGGATTTGCCCCCAGGTCTCGTGGATTTGCCCCAGGTCTCATGGATTTGCCCCCAGCACTCATGGATTTGCCCCCAGCACTCATGGATTTGCCCCCAGCTCTGATGGATTTTCCCCCAGCTCTGATGGATTTGCCCCCAGCACTCATGGATTTGCCCCCAGGTCTCATGGATTTGCTCCCAGGTCTCATGGATTTGCCCGCAGCTCTCATGAATTTGCAACCAACTCACATGGATTTGCCTCCAGCTCGAATGCTGGGGAAGCTGCCCGCGTGCATGAAAAGCACGCGGTAAGCGTTCCCCTCCGGCGCGCTGCGATACTCACCCATCCTGAAGGTCCAGTCGCTGGCAGTGATGCGATCACGTGGCCGCCGGGCACATCTGTGATGCTGCCTCAAGCAGAGAGGCAGCATCATAAGGGGCGCCCAGTGGCCGCGGAAACGTATCACTGCCAAGTGAACGGACCTTCAGGATGGGTGAGTATGTGGCGCGCCGGAGGGGAACGCTGGCCGTGTGCTTTTCATGCACGCGGCCAGCTTCCCCAGCCCAGCGGATACTGGCAAACCGGCCCAGCGCCGGCTTCCGGTATCGGCGGGATGTATCGGGCCGTTTGCACGAGTAACAAGTACTCGTGCAAACGGCAATATCGGCCCCGATACCGATACGATACCGATACTAGTATACTAGTATCGGTATCGGTGCATCCCTATTTATTATAAATAAATATCTTGTTTGACCCCACAACCTGCATACTTCAATATGGCTCACTGCACATTGGGCTCACACCCGCACTCCAGGAAAAGTTCACATGACACTCTTCCACAATACCACAAAAGGGTTACGGTGTGAAGGCACTTGCTTCCATGAAAGGCACAATATTTGGCTGCAATGACACCTGTGCCACATCTATATCATTTTAATTTTTTTGAACCGCAGGGTCCAAGCCTGCACTCTTCCACAATACTACAGAGGGGTTACTGTAGGATAGTACATGCTGGCCTGGCAGTCTGGCACCAAAAGCACAATATCTGGGTGCACTGACACCCATTACCAGATTCATATCTTTTTAATATAGGACTACATGGTCCACCCCTGCATTCTTCCACAATACCACAGAGGGGTTACTGTATGATAGTACATTCTGGCCTGGCACCAAAAGCACAATATCTGGGTGCACTGACGCCCATTACCAGATTCATATCTTTTTAATATAGGACCGCAAGGTCCCCCCTGCATTCTTCCACATTACTACAGAGGGGTTACTGTATGATAGTACTTGCAGGCCTGGCACCAAAAGCACATTATTGGGTGCACTGCCACTGATGCCTGTATCAGATTCATATCCTCAGAGGGGTTACGGTGTGACGGCACTGTTGCTGACGCTAAAGGCCCAATTTTAAAGCACCTATTGTTACTTTCACCCAAAGCCTGAATAAGTTTCACAATAATTTAGCCAAAAGATCACTAAACTTTTTCTACGTGTCCGAAAATGTCTCCTCTTTTCATACAGCCTGCCGCCCCAGCAGATGTTTATGGATAGATTAAAGGAAAAGCATTTACCGTCTTTTGAAACATATTTGTTTTGTTTTTAAGTGTTTCTATACATCCTAGAAATCTGCCACTTCACGGGCAGGTTATGGGGACCTCCTAGAAACGATATTTGAAGGAATTTTTCTTTTTTATTTTTAACCCTTATTTCATGGAAAACTCACTGTCCCTTTAAAAACTTTTTTTTTTTTTACTTTTTGTCCTTGTTTCCTGTCCCCCAGGGCACTACCCGGACCCCATAAACCTTTTTATGGCAAATATCTAGCATATATGCCCTCTTGGAGGGCACTCTAAAAATCAAACTTTCAGCCCTATTGACTTGTATTGAGTTCGAGTTCGAGTTCGAGTTCGGATTCGAACATTTGGAAAGTTCGAGTTAGAATCCGAACCGAAATCAGGGGTGTTCGGCTCATCCATACTCAGCATCTGCATTAATTATATAGTGACCTGTAATTCATATTATATAGGGGCACAGCATCTGCATTAATTATAAAGTGACCTGTATTACATATTATATAGGGGCACAGCATCTGCATTAATTATAAAGTGACCTGTAATGCACATTATGGCCCCTATTACATACCTAACGATAGCTGCGGTATTAGCTACCTTTTACAATCCAAATGGGTTAAAATACCCGTTTGCGTTTGGTACCTTGCACTTCTCAGCGCGAGGTCACTGCACTTTGCGCTCCCCATGTTAAGTATAGGGAGCGCAAAGTGTTAATCAGCTCTGGATTACAATGTCCCAGCGCTGATTAACGCCTGGCTCTGGTCAACGCCTGGCTCTGGTCCGTTAACACCAGCTTAAAAAAGTTAAAAAGTTAATCATATACTTACCCTCTGTCCTGCGGAGAGGATCGCGGCTCCGGTGCCTCCTCCCGTCGGCGGGAGCAGGGAAAGACGGGGGGGAAAAGTCCCCACTGTCTCTCCCTGCGTAACCCTATGCGATGCGAGATCCGCCGGTCACGTGACCGGCAGAGAGGAACTCAATGGAGTCCTATGGACTCCAGCGAGTTGATGCTCGCGGTTGCGCTCAGCGCTGCCGCAAGCATCCTGATTTTTAACAGCCGCTACAATGCAGGCAGCATTTTTTTGCATTGTAATCTGGCGTTAAAAAGAGGGCGCAAGGGGGAAATCTGCGGGCGCAGTTTTTCCTCCCTTGCGCCCGCCTTTTAACGCCCAGATTGTAATAGGGCCCTATATAGGGGCACAGCATCTGCATTAATTATAAAGTGGCTTGTAATTTGGTTTGGGCTGGCGGTTAGAATCGGTTTGATGTTCGCAAAAAGTTCGAAAAAAATAATAATTTTGAATTGTTTTTAAAAAAATGCTTAAAAAATCTAAAAATAAAGAGACTCTTTACTGCTGAATATTATAAGCAACGGTTTATTAGATATTGAATTAAAATGAATTTTTTTTTTAACATTGAAGCCTATGGGATAAAACAATCTTGTTGATAAAACATCAGGCAGACGAGGCACTAGAGGGCACTGGCACTGTAGAGGACAGTCCACCGCAGCAAATGTTAATGCTCACTCAAGTTGTGAAGGCACTAGCTGACACCAAAGGCCTAATATTTGGGTGCACTGCCACTGACGCGTGTACCAGATTCATATCATTTTAACATTTGACCGCAGGGTCCACCTCGACTGCACTCTTCCACAATACCTCAGAGGGGTTACGGTGTGAAGGCACTAGCTGGCACCAAAGGTCCAATTTTAAAGCACCTATTGTTACTTTCATTCAAAGCCTGCATAAGTTTCACCATATTTTAGCCAAAAAGATCACTAAACTTGTTCTGCGTGTCCTAAACGTCTCCTCTTTTCATACTGGCTGCCGCCCCAAGCAGTTGTTTATTAATAGATTAAAGGAAAACCATTTACCGTCATTTGAAATGTCTTATTTAAAAATAAATAAGTTTCTATACATCCTACAAATCCGCCACTTCACGGGCAGGTTATGGGGACCTCCTAGGCACGATATTTGAAGGAATTTTTCGTTTTTATTCTTAACCTTTATATCATGGAAAAATCACTGTTCCTTTAAAAAAAATTTTTTAAAACTTTTGTCCTTGTTTCCTGTCCCCCAGGGCACTACCCGGACCCCCATACAAACAATGGCCAATATCTTGGAGGGCACTCTATAATTCGAACGTTCGAGTCCCATTGACTTGCATTGAGTTCGAATCGTGTTGGCGTTCGATTTTGAACTTTTGAAATTGTTCGTGTTCGAATGCGAACCGAACACGGGGGTGTTCGGCCCATCCCTACTTGTATTGCATATATTATATAGGGGCACAGCATCTACATTAATTATAGAGTAAATTGTAATACATATATTCTATAGGGCACAACATGTGCATTAATTAAAAAGTGACCTGTTCCGTCTCTTTTTGTGTTTTAGACGATTTTCCTTTTTTTTATCATGTCAGATCATTTTGGTTAAGTTTTTTTCGTTTCAGTTCATTTCGTTACGAAATTTATTTCATTTTTGATTGTTTTGTTCAGTTTTTTCAGCATTTCGTATCATTTTCGCTCCATTTTATTTCATTAGGTCCCATAACGAAATGATTCGTTTGCGTTGAAACTTTGATTCGGGATTCTATAATTTCAGGCGGCTGGTATTTTGTATCGGAAATGCTCCCGAAAGAACAAAAATGGTCAATTTTGTGCGAAATTCAATTCAGAACTAAACAAATTGCACATCCCTAGTTTTAGTACAGTCCACAGTCTGAGCACAGGGTTCCGTGACACTTAGGTTGATCTTTTGTTTCACCACGTTTATACAATTTTCTCATTTTAAACTCATCCATTGACAGGGAGAGGTTCCCAGGAGTGATATATGACTACAGGCAATGTGAATTGGGTTCCTCCCTAATTACAATAATGTTTTAAAGGTGGGAAACTTTGGTCTGGTCAATCTATGGGGAACATGTGTATTTCATATATGATCAACGTTTATGCCTAATACCCTTTTGATACTTACCTGAACCCAATAATTCCAGCTGTAATCAGCAATAAGAGTGTATTTAACATTGGAACAAGGTTCAATATTCCAATTACGGAAGCACCCCTAAGTGGGAACACGAATAAAAAAAACCACTAATGCTTCAAATATTTTTTTTTAAGTTTTTCAATACTTCGAATTAAATGTTTTGGTTTTTTTTCTGGTTTATCATTGCCAGTTCTACTCCATCCTATCTATTTTGCATTGCCTAGCACCCTTTGCTGAGGTTTATTTTTGTTGTGTATTGAAGGGTTACCCCCTAGCGGGTGCCAATATATTTGGTACAATACTTTCACGGTTTTCCACTTCCCCTTTTTTCTTGTGCTATGGAGTCTGACTACCTCTTTCACAAAGATCTGAACCAGTTTTGGGAGAGGAACAAAATTACCCATTTTTAAAAAGCGATCAAATATCGTAAGGACCACTGTATTCCCCTTAGTCCTGGGTAAATTAACAATAAAATCATAGCTAAATATGACCTTGGCCTATCAAGAATGGGCAAAGACTGACGCAAACAAACAGGTAAGGTTTTTGGACTCTTATTTCTCGCACATACTTCACATGTAGGTACATATTCTCTCAGTACGCATAGCAGGCCACCAGAACTGAGGTGTTAAACTGGACATAATCTTGGTTATACCCAGGTAACCCAAGGGTTTGGTATCATGGTGCAACATTAGTAACTGTTATCTTTTACTTGCAGGTATGAACAGCTTTCCTGGAGGTTTCTCTTTAGGAGCAGTGACCTGCCAGCTTGGAGGTGCTCCAGAAGAGAAGAAGAAATAGAAATAATGACAGAAGCAGTAATACGATCCTGGGGAACAATGGGATTGTGGTCTTGTATATGGTGCTCATATGTTTCACATTGTCTAGACAAGGCAACAGACTTAATATTGCGAGGACCTGGTCTCTATAATTGAGGATATAGTTATACCTGGAGTGTAGTTCCGACTGCCTGGCATGTCTTGCGTTCAATCTCTTAGCATCGCCTATGTATGTCAGATTTTTATGGTCTGTAATAATCATAATCGAATCACGAGACCCTTCCAACAGATGTCTTCATTCAGACAAGACAGATACTTCGGCCCGCAATTATCAATTCCCTATATCATAATTCTTTTCCGATGGAGACATTTTTCGTGAAAAAAAAACACAAGGATGCAATGGATGTTTGGGTGATTCTCTGTGAGATAGAATCGCTCCAATGCTACTTTCAGATGCATCTATTTTCAACTGAAAGGGAAGTATGGGATCAGGGTGTCTCAATTAAGGATGAGCCGAACACCCCCGTGTTCGGTTCGCATTCGAACTCGAGCAGTTTCAAAAGTTCGAGTTCGAACACGAACCGAACTCAATGCAAGCACAATGGGACTCAAAAGTTCGATTTTTAGAGTGCCCTGCAAGAGAGCATATATGCAAGATATTTGCCATAAAAGGTGTATGGGGGTCCGGGTAGTGCCCTGGGAGACAGGAAACAAGGACAAAAAGTTTAAAAAGAAAAAGTTTTTAAAGATACAGTGAGTTTTCCATGAAATAAGGGTTAAAAATAAAAACGAAGAATTCCTTCAAATATCGTGCCTAGGAGGTCCCCATAACCTGCCCGTGAAGTGGCGGATTTGTAGGATGTATAGAAACATTTAAAAACAAAAAAATGACATTTCAAATGACGGTAAATGGTTTTTCTATAATCTATTCATAATCAACTGCTTGGGGCGGCAGTCTGTATTAAAAAAGGAGACATTTTAGGACTCGCAGAACAAGTTTAGTGATTTTTTTGGGCTAAATTATGGTGAAACCTATGCAGGCTTTGGATGAAAGTAACAATAGATGCTTTAAAATTGGGCTTTTAGGTTCGGCAACAGTGCCATCACACCGTAACCCCTCTGTGGTATTGTGGAAGAGTGCAGGGTTGGACCCTGCGGTCCAAAAAATTAAAATGATATAAATCTGCTAACATAGGTGTCAGTGCATAGCTAACATAGGTGTCACTTCCTGTCTTCTAATCTTCCATGCCTAATTCTCGGCGACTTCAACATTCCCATTGACGATCCTTCCGCCCCTGCTGCCTCCAAACTTCTTTCACTCACATCCTCCCTTGGACTCACACAATCCTCCCTCCTCCCTACCCACCGCGATGGTCACGCTATTGACCTTGTCTTCTCCAACCTCTGCTCCATTTCTGAGTTCAACTGTCGCCCTTTCCCCATCTCTGACCACCACCTTCTCTCTTTCAACCTATCTGGACTTCCTAAACACCCTGCTCCCCCACCCCGCACACACACTCGCAGAAATCTACATGCTGTGGACCCCCATCAATTCTCCAACCTACTTCACCACCTCCCTCATACCTCATCCTTCACCTGCCCTGATGCTGCCACTAATCACTACAACACTACTCTTATCTCTGCTCTAGACACTCTTGCTCCTCTTCGACTCTGTAAGGCCCCACGCCGCCAGCTTCAGCCCTGGCACACCCTCCAGACACGCTACCTGCAAAGATGCTCCCGCACTGCAGAGCGTGCCTGGAGGAATCCCGCTCTGAAGCTGATTTTGTTCACTTCAAGTTTATTCTCCGTCATACACCTCTGCCCTCCACTTGGCCAAACAATCCTTCTTCTCATCTCTTATATCTACGCTGTCCTCCAACCCTAAACGGCTCTGGTCCACCTTCAACACCCTCCTCTACCCACCTGCACCTCCCCCCACAGCTGCCTTCAGCGCTCAAGACCTGGCAGACTACTTCCTCAGTAAAACTTTAACCATCAGAAGCAACATCCCAACACAAGATAGTTATCTGCCACCTCCACTCCCACAGGTCCCCTCTGCCACCCTCTGCCGCTTCCTCCCAGCCACTGAGGAGGAAGTCAATTCCTTATTGTCCTCCTCACATCTCACCACATGCCCGCTCGACCCCATTCCCTCGCATCTAATTCCTCCCCTCTCCTCCTCCCTCACCCCTGCTCTCACACACATCTTCAACCTCTCTCTCTCCACTGGCTCCTTTCCATCCGCCTTCAAACACGCGCTAGTTACCCCTTTACTAAAGAAACCATCCCTAGATCCCAACTCTCCATCCAACTACCGCCCTGTATCCCTGCTTCCCTTCACATCAAAGCTCTTAGAAAAACTAGTCTTCAACCGCCTCTCCCTCTTCCTGTCCTCCAATTCCCTACTTGACCCCCTGCAATCTGGCTTCCGTCCCCTACACTCAACTGAAACTGCCCTCACCAAAGTCACCAACGACCTCCTAACTGCTAAAAAACACGGCCACTATTCTATTCTCATCCTGCTTGACCTCTCGGCTGCTTTTGACACTGTTGACCACCCCCTCCTTCTACAGACCCTCAACTCTCTGGGTCTCGGTGACACTGCACTCGCTTGGGTCGAATCCTATTTATCCAACAGGTCCTTCTGTGTGTCCTTTGCTGGTAACTCCTCCTCCTCATTGCCTCTATCTGTTGGTGTACCTCAAGGCTCTGTCCTTGGTCCTCTGCTCTTTTCCATCTACACCTCCTCCCTGGGCAAAATCATCAACAGCTTTGGCTTCAATTACCACCTCTACGCTGATGACACTCAGATCTACCTCTCTACCCCTGATCTCTCTCCCCCTGTCCTTTCAAAAGTCAGTGACTGTTTATCTGGCATCTCCTCCTGGATGGCCTCCCACCACCTAAAGATCAACATGTCGAAGACTGAACTCCTACTTATTCCTCCCTCCAATGCCTCTCCACCTCCTGACTTCTCTATCACGGTGGAGGGTATCACCATTTCCCCATCAAACCAAGTTCGCTGTCTTGGAGTTACACTTGACTCTGCTCTTTCCTTCATCCCCCACATCAAGTCTCTTTCCTCCTCCTGCCGATACCAACTGCGTAATATTTCCAGAATTCGGCCATTTCTTACCGCTGTCGCCACAAAACAACTCATACACGCCCTGGTAATCTCCCGACTCGACTATTGCAATAATCTCTTATCTGGCCTCCCTCTGTCCCGCCTCTCCCCCCTACAATCCATCCTGAACGCCTCCGCCAGACTAATTCACCTCACCCGCCGCTCTGTCTCTGCCGCTCCCCTCTGCGAGTCCCTTCACTGGCTCCCCATCCACTGCAGAATTAAGTTCAAAATCCTTATCCTTACCTACAAAACCCTCACTAACTCAGCTCCCCACTACCTGTCCTCACTAATCACCAAATACACCCCAGCCCGCTCCCTAAGGTCAAACAGTGACCTGCGCCTAGCTTCTCACCGCATCACCTCTTCCCATGATAGACTGCAGGATTTCTCACGCGCAGCCCCCACTCTCTGGAACGCTCTCCCTCGTACTGTCAGACTTTCCCCTAACTTCTCTTCCTTCAAACGCTCCCTTAAAACGTTCCTATTTAGGGAAGCCTACCACCCAACTCACTGACGCAATCATCAATCACTCTAACCTTACAGTCCTCTCCTCCTGTTTCCAACCCCAACCCTCCCAGATTGTGAGTTCCTACGGGAATAGGGCCCTCATCTCCTCCTGTACTGTTTGTCAAATGTTGTTCAATGTATTGTAACCCTGTCTATACTGTGCTTATTGTACAGCGCTGCGGAATATGCTGGCGCTTTATAAATAAAGAATAATAATAATAAAATATAGAAACATAGAAACATCTCGGCAGATAAGAACTTTCGGCCTATCTAGTCTGCCCAATTACATGGATACTTAACCTGGATTTATCTTTTGTTTAGGATAGCCTTATGCCTATCCCATGCTTGCTTAAATTCAATTACTGTTTTGGCCTCTACCACTTCTACTGGAAGACTGTTCCATGTATCCACCACCCTCTCAGTAAAATAATGCTTCCTGATGTTACTTTTAAACCTTTGCCCCTCTAATCTAAGACTATGTCCTCTTGTTTTGCTACTTTGTTTCCTTTTAAATATACTCCCTTCCTCTACCTTGTGGATTCCCTTTTCGTATTTAAATGTTTCTATCATATCTCCTCTGTCTCGTCTTTTTTCCAAGCTGTACATGTTAAGATCATTAAGCCTTTCCTGGTAACTTTTCTCCTTCAAGCCACTGTGGTACAGCACATTCAGCAAATTCACGGAAGGAAGCAGAGTACACCAGCTGGGAAGGCAGCAGCTGCAATGCGAGTAATTTTGCTAAGCCGGCATTTAGACGCTGTGCTTGGGGATAGTTGGGAGTTGGGACTATATTTTTTCTTACGCTGCAGCAGCTGGGGCAATGTAATCTGACTGCATAAATCTTCAGCTGTTGGGATGCTGTCACATTGTGAGGAAGGACCTGGTACATCCATTACTGTAGCATCATCCCTGTCAGTGGAGGTTGGAGTCAATGATATGGCAGGACATATAGTGGGGGTTGAGACAGGTGAGGAGGACCTACGCAAAGTTTTGCGCCAACGGGATGCATGGCAGGAGGACATATGTCGCCTCAAGCATGTGGTACCCAAGCGTCCGGAGTCTTTCCCATGCTTGAGCCTCATCTGACATAGATTACAAATAGCAACGATGCGGTCTGCTGCACATTTCTTAAAGAACTCCCAGACAGCAGAGTTGAAACAACTCTCCTCATCTGGGCTGCACAGCAATAGGTCATCCACGTATCGGAGTGACGTAGAGCCATACTGCGGGGTCCGTGACTCAAGAGTTTGTTTGACCACATATACAATATTGTGCCTTTGGTGGCAGCAAGTGCCTTCACACCGTAACCCTTTTGTGGCATTGTGGAAGAGTGCAGTGGTGGAGGTTTTGTGAATGCAGAAGAGATTCTCGATCTATTCCGTTACGTCAGCATCAGGGGATTGATAGCTGCTGATCCAGGACTGATTAATTTTTATAAATATCAGCCGGTCTACAGAGTCGGTGGACAGACGCACTCTTTTGTCTGTGACAAAACCTCCAGCTGCACTGAACGTCCTTTCAGAAAGCACGCTGGATGAAGGGCAACCGAGTAGCTGCATAGCATATTGGCTATGTTCTGGCCAGTGATCCAATCTCAACACCCAGTAAGCCAGTGGATCATCTGCTGGAAAAATATCCAGGTCTGCCCTTGCCCCTAGGTAGTCCTGCACCATATGGTGAAGACGCTGGCAATGGGTGCCTACATTTGACATCCCTGGGCGTTGTGGACTAAAAAAATTGGAAAAGGCATCAGTCAAGCGGCCCCTTTCACCGCTCTTCCTCTAATCAACCGCAGCCTCAGAAGCACCTGTGTCATCACTTGGTAACCTACCAGTGCCTGGAAAGGTGTTACGTACACAAGTGTCGCTTTAGAGCATCCAAGTTTTTTCATCCTGTCCTCCCTCTGTGTGGGCAGGATGAGCTCTGCAACTTTACCCTTGTATCGTGGATCAAGAAGGCTTGCCAACCAGTAATGATCCCTCTCCATGATAGCACGAATCCTGGGGTCCTTTAGCAGGCTTTGCAGGATAAGGGAGCCCATGCAGCGTAGGTTGGTGGTGGCATTAGCTTCCGAGTCTTCCTGGTCAATGAGGATGACACCATCGTGCACTTCCTCCTCCTAGCCATGTACTAGTCCTTGGTTTCTGGGCACACAAAACCCTCCCTTGAGGAATCCCCACCTTCAATGCCCCACTACTTAAATATTCCTCCTCCTCCTAATCTTCCTCCTGTCTGATCTGAGGAGGACCCGCTGGAATGCTGTCTGTGGAAAGACTGAGGCCTTGAGAGCTAGGGAAGGCCTCCTCTTCCTCCCGCTGCTCTACCTCTAGAGCCACATATATATATATCCCCACAGAGTGAACTCCAGCAGGAACACTAAAGGAATTGTGTCACTGATGCATGCACTGTCCCGGCTCACCATCCTCATTGCCTCCTCAAATGGTGACAGTGCAGTGCATGCATCTTTGATCATCAGCCACTGTGGGGGGGAACCAAGTTCACCTGAACCTGTCCTTGTGCCATACTCACACAGGTACTCGTTGATGGCCCTCTGCTGCTTGTGCAGATGCTGCAGCATTGCTAATGTCAAGTTCCACCTAGTGGGCATGTCACAGATCAGACAGTTTGTGGGAAGGTGGCATTCTCTTTGAATTTCTGCCAGGCAAACACTTGCTGGGAATGATCGTCTGAAGTGGCTGCAGACTTTTCTGGCCTGGCTGAGAAGCTCTGCCAGCCCTGAGTATCTGGTTAGGAAATGCTGTAGCACCACATTTAGGACGTGTGCTAGGCATGTTACATGCGTCAACTTACCCTGGCGTAGCGTGGAGAGAAGGTAGCTGCCATTATCCCAGACGACCATTCCCAGCTGAAGCTGGCGTGGTGTTAACCATTTTTGCACCTGCCCTTGCAGAGCTGACAGAATTTCTGGCCCGGTGTGGCTCCTGTCCCCTAAACAATCCAGCTCAAGCACAGTATTGCATCTTTTTGCTTGAGCCATTGCGTAGCCCCTGCCACGCGTCGGTTTAACTGCCACTTCACCAGAGAAAGAGAAGGAGGAGGAAGAGGGAGAGGTGGTGGTGGAGCAGACACACCTCATACAAGCAGCTTTCTTCATACAAGCAGCTTTCTGGAGGCGTGGTGGATGAACAAGCTCCAGCACAGAACCCCATCTTGGATCCCTCCCAGCTGCAATCAGAGTTACCCAGTGTGCCGTGAAGGAAATGTAACGGCCCTGTCCATGCTTGCTGGACCACGTGTCTAAAGTCACATGCACTTTGCTGCTGACTGCCTTTCCCAATGACTCGATAACATTGTCTTCCACGTGCTGGTATAGTGCTGGAATGGCCTTTTGTGAAAAGAAATGATGTTTTGGAACCTGCCACTGTGGTACAGCACATTCAGCAAATTCACGGAAGGAAGCAGAGTACACCAGCTGGAAGGCAGCAGCTGCAATGCGAGTAATTTTGCTAAGCCGGCATTTAGACGCTGTGCTTGGGGATAGTTGGGAGTTGGGACTATATTTTTTCTTACGCTGCAGCAGCTGGGGCAATGTAGTCTGACTGCATAAATCTTCAGCTGTTGGGATGCTGTCACATTGTGAGGAAGCACCTGGTACATCCATTACTGTAGCATCATCCCTGTCAGTGGAGGTTGGAGTCAATGATATGGCAGGACATATAGTGGGGGTAGAGACAGGTGAGGAGGACCTACGCAAAGTTTTGTGCCAACAGGATGCATGGCAGGAGGACATATGTCGCCTCAAGCATGTGGTACCCAAGCGTCCGGAGTCTTTCCCATGCTTGAGCCTCATCTGACATAGATTACAAATAGCAATGGTGCGGTCTGCTGCACATTTCTTAAAGAACTCCCAGACAGCAGAGTTGAAACAACTCTCCTCATCTGGGCTGCACAGCAATAGGTCATCCACGTATCGGAGCGACGTAGAGCCATACTGCGGGGTCCGTGACTCAAGAGTTTGTTTGACCACAGCACTGAAAACCGCTGACATATCTCTAAAACCCTGAGGTAATCTTGTCTATGTAAATTGACTACCTCTATACGTGAAGACAATCAGTGGTCTTGTCAGGGTGTACCGGAATGCTAAAGAAAGCAAAATATAAATCTAAGACTATAAAACACTGAGAATCATGGGGAATTGCAGCAATTAGACCGTATATGTCTGGCACCAAAAGGTGCAAAAGGCTGTATCAGGGCATTTACTGCTGAGATCCTGGGTGGATCTATACTCTTGTTTACCAGACTTGAAACAGGTGGATTGGAATTTTAACGGGTGACACAGTGGGTATAATTATATTTTTCTGTAAAAGTTCCTAAATAACTAGTGCAATCCCTATATGTTACTCTTATGCAAGTGGATACTGTTTGCTGTATACGGGCTGGACACGTGGTTTGAGTGTGATGTGGTGTGGTATACAGTCAATCAGGGTCAGTAGAGGAAGTGTCACATAGACTGTCAGGTAGTTCAGCTAAATGTTCTAATACAAATAACAAAACACTTAAATAACATCACTTTACCCTGCAAGTCGTCTAGGGGAATAAAATAATCACCTACCAATAGAATCATGTCACAATCATAAAACCATCTAAAAATACTGGGGTCTACACAAAAAAAACAACCTAAGTCATGAATAATAAGTCCCTTAATACAAATATTTTGTCATGTTCTATTCCAAACTTACAGGGACCAAAGACAAAAATATGATCTGTCATGTTGTATACACAGATAGGGAGATCTAACATTGTTATGATGCTCCTGCACAAAACTCCACACTGCTGCAACAGACCCTTAGTCTCATCAGTAAAAGATAAGCTGCCATCTGTTCCTCTCCACAAGGACAGTGCGCTGTTAAGGTGGGGTCACCTGGTGACCCTATGTGCCAAATAATGAGGTGGATGTACCATCATTTGGTCATACAATTTCGAGCCTTATGAGCTCATAAAACAACAAACAAAGCAGGTGTCCTGACTCCTCTGTCTACCTTGCCTTGGATAATACTGAAACTGTCCTAAATTTCACATTCTTTGCTTGTCCTGCCTTAAATCGCTGACCTTCTCCTCTGTCCTGTGCTCTCATTCACATCACACTCTGCATAAATACTACTAATCACCTTCACATCACACTCTGCATAAATACTACTAATCACCTTCACGTCCTTCTTCATACTCTCTACTGGAAAGTAACCTGTATCTGTCATATCTAGGATAGGCTTTTCTAACTCTTTTGGCCTCATCCCGTACCATCCTGTCTCAGTCTGCTTAATGAGACGGCGGCAAGTGGGGAACATGCTATCCATTAGACTTTGTATGAATATAACAACCATTTCATCTTCCATTGTCTCACATCCCAAATAACAATCTTTAAAAATCTTTAAATCTTTTCACAAAACTCTGCACTATTTCTCCATTCATTTGTTTACATACCATTTTCCTTTCTCCATGTCTCTCCATACAGTTTCCTAACCTCTTCTCACATTGACTCATAAATTATCATCCGCATCCTTTGGATAATCAAACTCTGCCTTAAGTACATTTCATCCTAACTAAAAAATTCATATTTTGTAACCATTTCTAATAACATATTCTAGTCTCCTGACAATAACATTTGGCAGTGGATACATCTCTTGAGCTATACCACTGGCCCTATAGGGTGTATCACAGGATCTGGACAACCTCTTGCCCAGGTACTACAGGTGATTTATATACAACATTTCTACATTTCAAGAAATTCTTATAGTTGATTTTTTTTGCGCTCACAAAGCATTTTGGTTAGTAGGTTTAGAGCTGGGATCTCCATCCTGTAGCAAAAGCAAAGTCAAGCAAATTAAACATTATTATGATCTTATATTTATCAAATTATCAAGGGCAGTGTGTGTAGATGTGGGGTTTTCACTTGAGACCAGTAGTCCAGTCAATGTGTCTCTATTATTGTGATGATCTACTCCAAGTGCCTATTGCAATTGGTTCATAGTGAGAAACACACATCCGATTGAGTTATACTGTCTCTCAGTTTATCATTCACCACGTTTATCGATGCTGGCAATCTTGTTTCAGTTGGTCAACAGCTTCCGCATAGCACCTGTCAAGGGCGCATATCGCATTAACCTCATGCCCCTTTAGTTTCAGGGGTTTTTCATCATCTTTCACCGTGAAGGATCCAGGATGACCACTCAAAAATGCTAAGCCACCAAAACTGGCTGTCAGAACCATTCTGATCAGTATCAAAAGACCATCTTTCCATCCAGCTAAACACAGGCCTGTTTTCTACGCGACACAATTATCACGATCAAAAATAAAAAATTGAAAGTTCCTATCGTCAGACAGGAAGGCGCAGATACAACAAAGAACTGTTATTTTCTACGTACCTTCCTGTGGGTTGATATCCCGGAATCGATGCCCCCAAATTGATAGCTGGAAAATTCTGCCTCAGCTTGATGTGTGTCCGTAATCTTCTATTCTCTAACTGAACTATCTCTCCGTAACAAAATAACTCATGGTCGACCAGTGAGAAGGAAGTAACTGGAAATGATGACAAGACACAAAGTTTTCCTTCGCTTCGTTCTCCGTTGTATGTTTGGTTACATGTGCTTATATACATTACATGACGTTTCAATATCCTATCAGATAGAAGTAACACCTACTAAAATGCATACAGCAGCATATTAAAAGTTAAAATACAGATTAAGACAAAGAAACATTTCTGCAGTTTCATAAGTTTTCCTAACGTTTCATTATTTAACAGGAATTAATTGTTTTGCTTCTGGACTTTTTTACTCCCTCTTTTCATAGCCTCCGCCCTTATCTTGGGTGTGCTTTAATACATTTACACATGCTGCAGTTTTAAAGCAAGATCCATTTCTAAACTGTCAGTTCGGTTATAGAATGCGAATTAGAGCAAAGTTCACTGAAGGCATCAGCATAAACTCATGTCGTATATTTTCATAGCTCCCTGATCGTGATAGGTAAATCCCATCAATAACAAATCAAAACCTAACTCGTCTGAGTGCTGACTAAACAATAAAGCGTCCCCCACTACCTTGGGAAAATATCCAAAAGAAAATACCAGCTTTTTGAGTCCTCGTTCCAAGCTGCCAAACCAGAGGGGGGGGTGGTGTGTGTGTGTGTGTGTGCGTCAATAGGACTATACATCCTATATGCATCTAGTAATCTTTCTAGAAATGCACTGGGAGTTTCTGTAGCATCTTGCACTATGTCCGATATTTTACCCATATTTGTAGGCTTCCTCCCTCCCGCTTTAACCCCCATCATTACCGCTGTCCGGTATGTTTGTAGGTGAGCTATACCTTCATTAGTATTGTATGGCCATTTGGGATCTGTTTGGGGGTAATGCTCCTCTGCCCACGCTTCTGGATTGGGTTTGCTATCTTCAACTGCCTGAGCTAGCAGAATTTTCCACGCGTTATTGTTTATAAGGGGCTCTCTCTTCTGTCGTGAACATAGTCAGCAATAACTGCTGGCAATCTGCCCAAGTGGGATTATGTGTGAGCATAATTGATTCTATCATACTGGCCACTGCTGCCGGATTCGCGGAGTAGAGTGGTGTATGTGTTTTTCCAATTAAACAAATCTGTCGTCGTGAACGGGACGTATGTGAATTGTAATGGGCCTGGCTCTCCACTTTCCAGAGGGGGACCTGGCACCTCCCGTAAGGGGAGTTGCAGTTTACTCTTACCAGGGTTGTGTTGGTATAACGTCCGAGGTTTATATATTTTTTAGCAGCGCGTGTGGTCGCCCTGGGATCTGTATCCCCTCCCCACTCCCTTTAGGGGTCACCCGCTGGTACACAGTCCATCAGGTATTTCAATTTTATCTGCCTAGAGGTCTGCGCTCTCTCCACCCGCAGCCCCGCCTTCCTCCGCGATATCACGAGCCGGAGCTGAGGGAGCAGGCGGGGTAATAGCAGCAGCCTGCCCCCCTCTCCACCTGTGCAATCGCGGCACCTAATGCCTCTCTTGCTGCCCCGTAACACAATGGGTACGGCGGCGGGAGAGAATCAATCTCCTCTGGATGTTCCATTAATACTGGTTTTCTCTGCGTATCTTTTGATCCCATCATTCTGGGATACTTGTCTCTTGTTCTGTCCCGCCACCATAATAAAATGACTCTTATCCCTCACACAATACCTCCATATATCTATATATGGGTACTGATCAGGGTGACCATACTTCCCGGTAATCTGGGAATGCATTTTCTGTATCAATTCCGGGTCCATGGGCCCCTGTTCTGGCCATTCCGGGACCAGCATTGGCCAAACTACTGTGCATAACAGTTTCAATTTTTCTTTACTCAAATCCACACCATAGTGATATGTCTCATACAACACTTCAAAATTCCGCACCATATACTCCAAGGGTGTCTCACCCTCCTTTTACTCTTTTGGGTTTAGATGACCCGTTACCATGGTTACTCTTGGACACAGTAACCTATGCACAGTGCAGGTAATTCTCTCAACAACGCACTTTTAAACTAATGGTCTGGTACTTCAGCAACAGTTCTTTTGTGTCGTATCCGCTTCCTCCTTTGGTAGCCAACTGCAGTCGCCTGAGCTGGAAACGTACCTCGAGTCCACTCTCAGATTGTGCGCCTACTTGCTCAGCAAGGAAGCAAATCACTCACAACACTCTCAGCAATCACAGCACACACTGTACCAGATACATTCAGCACAAAACAATACATAAACAATTCTACTCTTCCGACCTGCCTTCTGGCTCCTATACCCAGTTAGTTGATCTCTAACTCTGTCTGCTTGTAGCTATGTGTACCCCATTCTGTGGCAACACCTCACTCTCCTGCTATTTCCAATTTGCCTATGGGCAATAAGCCGTCCAGGCACCACTTCTTCCGCAGCTACCGCTGGCCCCAATCGGCCCCCTTATCAACGAACGTACACAATAACACTGACTCAGGGCTCTCAGCCCAGTCAGAATCTCTCCTCCTTTCCTTGTCCACGTGCAGCAACTCTATTTACAAACACTTATGACGCTGCTACTCCATGTGTCTACCCTCTCCCTCAGATTCAGAACTACACTTTAGTCAATATCCGATCCCCCGGGTTCAGACACGCGCACTCTCTCGACACCGTGCAATGTCCGTGCTGTCGGCGGCGGGTTCGGTATACCGAGAAGACCGTGGCCGCGGGTCTCCCTATCCAACTCTGGTTGGATGTTTTCCACTATACCGGTATTCCCAGGACATACAAACACAGAGAGACACCTTACCTATTCGCCGCGTTGCTTGCTGTTTCCACGGACTCGGTGGTGTCCCAGTTTCCCGGCCGGGGGTCCGTTTGGGACGAGACAAGGTCCACTGAACAGGAAATCCTGCGTGACACCTGCGGATGTCAGCTCACCTTCAACGGACGCCCAACCGGCAGGATCACTCACACCTGCAATCAACCGCTACGGTGTCCAGCAGTCGTTGCCATACCGGTAAAGGCCTGGGATCCTGGACGAGCCCCCAAAAATGTTACCGGAATCCACCTGGTTCACTCAGTACGAAGCCGGGCCGGCACGGACAAGGATTGACTGGACACGAGTCTCTTCAGGAAAGACCAACTTAATTGTGACGTCACAGATGCTCACACAGGATTGAATTTCAAAGAGTGAGCCCCGATTACATGGAGACATGGGGTTTTATACCCTGAATACATAACTAGGTACATCCCAATTAGCCCACCCCGTGGTGACACTATCCCACCCCACGTGGGTCCGTACCTCCCTTAATTGAATACAAAGACATTGCACACTGTGGTCATAAATTGGCAGACTTCATGCTATTCTGACAATCTGAGGATTTGCCACTTTCTCTGGTTCCTGCCTATGCCCTCCTCCCTAGGGCTTGTTTATTGTATATTCTAGATAAGGCCTCGTCTAGTTTCACACTTCTCTTTGTTCAGCTTCTGACTCCTCTGACCTTGATGTAACTTCTCTATCCTGTCACCGCGTGCCAGCTACTGCCCGGATCCTCGTTAGTTTAATTGCTCTGCTGTTAGTTTAACACATTGCTAAGATTCTATGTAAGCTATATCCTAATTTCAGCTAATATCTACTATTTAGATTCAAGTGAACCAATGTTCTGAGCAAGATGGCTGCCCGGCTCAAGATGGCGGCCATCTACTGGCCTGAGTCCCTTTCAATATTTTGTGGCAGCGAAATTGTCCCATAGAGAAATAATGGTTAACCTATTCCTAAAACGACAAATTCCAGCGACATGCCCTGATTTTTGGTGTTTCAGTTCGACAGGTTTATAACAGGTGAATCCCGTAGGATTAATGAAGAAACGTGAAATCATTTTAAAGTTTATTTTTTTCCATTTTCTGCAAAAAAAACGTTTTCCCTTATTTTTAGATCTTTTCATATTTCTGTTACCCAACTTTTTAAACAGCCATTTTTTTTATTCTGTAACAGACCTTTATATTATTTTTTTATGGATCTTTTTATTATTTCTTCACA
Organism: Leptobrachium leishanense; assembly: GCA_009667805.1. NCBI lineage: Eukaryota > Metazoa > Chordata > Amphibia > Anura > Megophryidae > Leptobrachium > Leptobrachium leishanense. Next base: position 60,855,330 of record CM019066.1, on the reverse strand, counting down.
TTTTAAGAATTCATCAAGATCACTTCGCACTTCAGTGACGTTCTCCAACTTGTTCATGGGGCTTCATCAACTCCATCTTCGGCGCATTACGATGACTATTCGCTAATTAGTGAATTCAAGGAAAGTGAACCGAACTGAACCAGAGTGAAAAACACCGAAAATTCCCCATAACAGCGACATCCCACATGCACAGTGACATCCCACACGCACAGTGACATCCCATACGCCACAGGGACCTTTCATACGCACAGTGACATTTCATACGTTCAGAGACATCTCTCACCGCTCAGAGATCTCACACGCTCAGAGACATCTCACATGCTCAGAGACATCTCACACGCTCAGAGACATCTCACACGCTCAGAGACATCTCACACGCTCAGAGACATCTCACACGCTCAGAGACATCTCACACGCGCAGTGACATCTCACACGCGCAGTGACATCTCACCCGCGCAGTGACATCCCACCCGCGCAGTGACATTGAAGTGGAATCAGGCTGGAAGATGGTCGCTATTATGAGCCAAGCGGCCATCTTGCAGAATATTGGTTCACTTGCAAATAACTAGGTAGATTTCAATAGACGCTAGAATGAAGCTTACATAGAATCATAGGAATGTGGTAGATTAACAGAGAAGCAATTAAACGAAGGGAGGATCCGGCCAGCTCTTGGCACGGAGAGACAGGATGACAAATGGATACTGCAAGGTCACCGAGGCCTGCAGAGAGACAAAGAGAGCGTAGAAACCAGACCATGCTTATCTGTAACAAATAAACATAGCCTTTAGGGAGGTGGGCACGGCCCGGATTGAGTGCGGCAGCAATTCACAAACTGTCAGACTAACATGAAGTTTGCCAATTTACGGTCAATGTATGGAATGCCTTTGTAACTAACAATGGGAGGTATTAACCCACGTGGGGTGGAATAAAGTGTCACCGGGAGGTGGGCTAATTGGGATGTACCTAATTATGTACTCGGGGTATAAAACCCCTCTGCGGGGTGAAAACGGGGCTCACTCTTTGCGATTCAATCCTGTGTGAGCATTTGTGTGACGACACAATAAAGTTTGCCTTTCCTGAAGAGACTCGTGTTCAGACAATCCTTGCTTGTGTCCGGTCCGGCGCCGTCGTGAAGTGAACCAAGTGTTTCCGGTTACAACATCCCACACGCGCAGCAATATCCCATATGCACAGGAACATTTCATACACACAGCGATATCACACACGTTCAGAGACATCTCCCACGCATAGGGACATTTTATACGCCTACAGGGCCATCTTTAAGGAGGGGCAGCTGCCCCAGGCCCAACCACTGTAGAGGGGCCCAGTTTGGCAGCTCAGCTGTTCCACTCCCTTGAGCCCTTAGAGACTAGGAGCTTGCAGGCTGCCTCCTCTGCATAGTGCCAGGTGACCACAGAGAGGAAATGACATCATCCCAACGGAGCTGCAGGTGATCCAGCAGCATGCTGGTCTAGAGCTCTGCTTGAGGGCCCATGGGAGATGTAATTGGCTCCTCCCTCCTCCTCACCATGCTATGTCCACCCAGCATGGAGAAGACAGACAGCAGGCAGTGTTCTGCTTTGCCTGACTGAAAATACAGCATTATGCAGGTAAGAAGCAGGGCCCTAAACAAGTCACTGTTTATAGGACCCGCAGCTCCCCCACTGCCTCCAGCTCCCACTTAATTAACAAATACAATTAAATTGTGACAAATTAAGTGTATATATGCTGAATGTATAATGTGTATATGTTGCCTAAATATGTACACACCCAGATGCGTTGGTCCACTCAGAGCCAGTGATAGGGCTCTTATTTTGTGAGTGGATCTATTATATGCAATTAGATCGTGTAGCGCTCACTCCCGGAGGAGCCGCTGAAAATGAACCACGAGTCAGTCTCCCCGCACTAGGGAATAAATATACTCCAACACAGTTGTGAGTTTTTATCATTTAAATAGTTTACTGAAATATTTGAGCAGATGTCGAGACACGGTATTCACAAGTATTATTACAGTATTTTCGTATCACGGTAAAACGCGTAGCGGAAAAGAAACGAAACACGAGGCTTCGTATTTCGGAAAATAAAATATTCGCAACCGAACATAAAAGCAATGCAATTTCCCGATAGTTCAGAAAAGGGGACACGTAGCAAAAACCCAAACATACAATCCCTTCGTATTACGGTAAACGCGCAGCGGAAAAAGAGGAAAAATATATTCGGAACGTATCTTTATCTGTAACCACTGTCCCGATTCGTAAAAGGAAATAAGTCCTGCACAAGTTAAGTCCCAGAATGTGAAAGGTGTATATGTGTGTGTGGTACCCGGGTACTGTTCAACTGGCCAGTGAGTTTATTAAAGGAAGGTCTTCGACTAGTCAGTTGGGGCCCTGTGGACTTTAAAGAGAAAACAGCATAGCGTCCTTTAATCATAAAAAAGCCTTGGAGGCCTCTCACCCATCCGACGAATGCTTTAGGCTCCGCTGACCCAGGACGTCTCTCCACCCGATTTTGACTGGGGATACTAGCGGCCGGATCCGTTGTCTGACTTCATGCAGCTTGTCCAGCTCACCGCCTGCTCTCCGTTCGATTCCGCCGGTCTGCAGCAATGTCTGGGCTCTGGCAAGTCTCCTTCTCCTCAGGTTGAGTGATCCAAACAGGAATAACGGGTCTCCCTCGGGCTTTGGCCTAGGTTCTCCCGCGATCTCCTCAGTGCATCTGCTTTCTCCTGTTCCCTGGCGCGCTCTGGAACTTTCTCCACGAGGCAGAGGATGTAAGTCTCCAGTCCCCACCCACTTCCTGTCTTCTTGCAAAGCATGCCGGGCATTGTAGTCCCAATGTCCAGTATCTCTGATCGCGATAGTCTCCATCTTGTGGCCAAAAATAGGTACTGCCACAGCAAGATTTTTAACACAGCGCTACAATTGTATATACTGAATGTGACATACTACACCAATATATGTTATATTTTGTTTTGCTTCATATATTTTCCCATATGGATGAAGTTATTATGGGAGCCATCTGAACCCCGAAGCGTTGTGTTTTGCGCTGACCAGATACGTACACATCTTTGATTTTTTTGGTTTTAGGGTAAACCACTACTCATCTGGTCTAGCTTCGGGATTTCGGTGACAATGCATACTATGGGCCCTTACCACCTTACCATTCTTCTCTTGTGTGTCTAGTATATAATATACATCTAATATTAAACATACAGCATATAATACTAAACAATATATAATATGCATCTTATATTAAATATACTGTTTATTTAGTATAATATGCTGTATATCATATACACCTAATGTTAAATACACAGCATATAAAACCAACAGCCAAAACAGTATTTAATATACCGCTAATTTTAAATATACAGTTTATAAACAGTATCTAAAATATAATTTTAATAATTCTGATTAATCAGTAAGAAAATATTAATGCTAAACTCTAGAAATATATTTTTTTAGCAAATTACTGTTGAAATATATTACTAGGAATAATAATTTTACTAATTTTTATTCACAATATATTACGAACTATAAATATTTTTTACTAATTGCTAAGAATCTATTTTAACAAAGGATATATTATTACGAACTACAAATATTTCACTACTAATTACTGAAAATGTATTATTACAAATTACTAATATATTATTTCTTTTCACTAAGAATATCAGGGTTATTCAAAGAGCTCCGAATTGCTGGCGGAAGGTTACCTTTCCTGGCCATTCGGCTATCCAGAGAGCAGGCAGTTCGCCAAATGTTGGCGAATTGCCTGCACATACGGTGCCATCTCGAGGGCAGTGAAATCCCCCATAGAGAAGCAATGCTTCATCTATTCAGAGAACAAAAACCAGCAGTGAAATGTTGCCGAATTGCCCTGCCATTCATTCGACAGGTTTATTCAGGAGAATCCCATAGGCTTCAATGTTAAAAATATTCCAGCTTTAATTCAATATCTAATAAACCGTTGATTATAAGATTCTTCAGTAAAAAGTCTCTTTATTTTTAGATTTTTTCGGATCTTAAGGTGCATTTTTTGCAAAAAAAAATATATTTATTTTTTTTTATTTATTTTTTTTAAATCATTTTTTTTCTGTAACAGCCCTTTTTATTATCATTCATTGGATTTTATATGTAAAATTTGTGCCATTTTCGTTCTGTAGTTTCTTTGCAAACAGCGTTTCACTTTTCAAACATTCAAGCGTACTGTTTTTTTTTTCTTCACTCTATTCGTCTGCAATGTCGGCTTTTTCCGGCGGCTGCTCTGCGCTCTGATCGGCTCCTGCTCAGGTTTCTCCGGCGTGTTTGGCAGGGTTAATGCAGATGTTTTTGCGGGTTTCGGTGTGCATTCACCTGGGTTTTGCGGTGAGTGTTCGGCAGGCTTTTCCCTGTGCTACTACGGCCCGGTGGTGCTTGCTGAATACACCGCAGGGTCGCCGAAATGGGATCGCCAAATCGCACCGAATTGAAAAGAACGAAAAGTCACCGAACGTGCGCTGACTTTTCGATTCTCTTTGAATAACCCTGTGAATTACTACTTACTAAATAGGAATATACTAGTACTAATTGCAAAGAACGTATTATTACTCAAACTACGAATAGCTTATTTCTAATCACTAACAGGGTTATTCAGAGAGAGGTGAAAAGCAGGAGAATGACTGGAGAATTGAAAATTCTAGGTCAAAATAGCCGATTTGGAAAGTGAGATGAATGGGAGAATTTTTCTGGTTTGGCTATTTTGACCTAGAATTTTCAATTCTTCAGTCATTCTCCTGCTTTTCGGCTATGGTCAAATGAAAGCATTTTTACACGCGAACGTAAAAAAGTGCGTCCGAACGCATTGATGTATTTTTTCACGGAACATGCGAAAACGGTCATACGATGCGCATTTTCGTGCGTGATGTTTTACGAATCCAAACCAGGAAACTTTTTGCGTCTGGACGTTATGTTGGCCGGACACGAGCAGGGTCTGACGTCTCCAAATCACGCACACACACCGCTAGTGGGCGCAGCGCACTCTGTACGTCCGTACTAGCGGTTCTGCGTTCTCGAAAAAATGCTTTCATTTTCCACTTGCGTTGCGCAGCCGGACTTTCGTGCGACCGTACTTCGTATATTGGCTGTCATTGCCCGTCATTTGCTGCTAGTGCGGTCGTGATTAAGTGCGCCTAAACGCATGTTAAAAGTGCGCTGGTCTGACCCTAGCCTTCACCGCTCTCTGAATAACCCTGTATAAGTATATGTTGTTCCTAATTACTAAGACGATATATTTACTACTCACTAAGAATATATTGTTACTAATCACTAATAGGGCTGTGCAATTAATCGCAAAACAATCGCGATTTAAGCACATGCAATTTCTAAACCGCATAAGGCTGCAATTTTATCTATTCATTTTAGGGCTGCGAAAATTAACGTGTTCGGCTCCCTGTAAGCTTCCGGCGGCATGGAGCTTTGGGCGCTCGCAGGGGGAACCATGTGTACAGCCGCGTTCTCGCGGCTCGTCACGTGGTTCCCCAGGCGAGCGCTCAAGCTCCATGCTGCCGGAAGCTCACAGGGAGCCGAACACGCGGAGCAAAGAGGTGAGCTGGGGCAGTATCCATGTCTATATTAATACTCCGAGGTTTTGGGGGCACAGCATTGATTCGCTGTGACTAATATAAAAAATCTTCTTTGCCTGTCATGCTACCAATGTTGATCTAACGGATGGTTGTGACATCCAAGGCATGAATTCAATATTGACTGTGTCAGCATGGTGTTTATAATTGCGTAACCAGCTTTTAAGATCGCTTGGTCAGAATTAATTAAAACCCAGGGGTGGTGAAAATATACTCACAGCGAATCAATGAATTAAGTTCAAAATCCTTATCCTTACCTACAAAACCCTCACTAACTCAGCGCCCCACTACCTGTCCTCACTAATCACCAAATACACCCCAGCCCGCTCCCTAAGGTCAAACAGTGACCTGTGCCTAGCTTCTCCCCGCATCACCTCTTCCCATGATAGACTGCAGGATTTCTCACGCGCAGCCCCCACTCTCTGGAACGCTCTCCCTCGTACTGTCAGACTTTCCCCTAACTTCTCTTCCTACAAACGCTCCCTGAAAACATTCCTATTTAGGGAAGCGACCACCCAACTCACTGACGCAACCATCAATCACTCTCACCTTACAGTCCTCTCCTCCTGTTTCCAACCCCAACCCTCCTAGATTGTGAGTTCCTACGGGAATAGGGCCCTCATCTCCTCCTGTACTGTTTGTCAAATGTTGTTCAATGTATTGTAACCCTGTCTATACTGTGCTTATTGTACAGCGCTGCGGAATATGCTGGCGCTATATAAATAAAAAATAATAATAATAATAATGCTGTGCCCCCAAAACCTCGGAGTATTAATATGGTGTGAGAGTAAATGTGTGCAGTAAACGTTTGGAATAGTGCAGGAATTATTCACAGCGAGTGAGAGACCTCTTCCTACAATCTGATTGAAAACTAAACTGTATGATAGCGCTTCAACAGCAGTTTGTGTAAATATTGCCAAGTTGTGGATAACGTCCTTGCGATGTGTCTGGCGCAAACAATAGAGAAGTAACAATACGTAATTAAATAAGTTTACCCACTCACAGACTTCTAGGAGGTTTTTGTATTAAAAGACCGAAGCTCAGACTGTTTTAATATCGAGACCAAGAAGATATTAATAAGAGCAGTTTGCTGTTAACAGAATATTGTTAAACACTGTTAATGAGATGAATTCAAGAGCAATACATAAATGTTTTTGCCTGAGAGTTGACCAATGGTGAACCAACGAATGGTTGTGACCTCCTTGTATTCGATATAGACGGTGCAACATGGTGTCGTTTCAATTGTCTAAACCAGTTTAAAGATAGCTTGGTCTGAATCATGTGAAGCTCAGGGGTGACTAACACAAACCAACACTTATTAATGTTCTGCACCCAAACTTTCACAAGGATCCAGTGTGAGAGTCAAACTTATCTAAGTGTATGCAGCAAATGTTTGGAACGACACAGGAATTAAGGCAATGGATCACAGTGAGGGGGGTGTGTGTTTTGGGTTTTTCCTATAATCAATTGTAAACTGAACTATATGATGCCGGTTTAACCCACAGATTGGTTAGAACACTCGCATAATATTGCTATGTGGTGGTTAATACCATTTCGATATGTATGACGTACACAATAGAGAACCATTAAACTGAAGCTAATAAGTCTACTAACTCACAGACTTCTGGAAGATTCTGTACTAAAGACAAAGCTCACACTGGTTTAATATCGAGGCCAAGAAGGGGTTAATAATTGTCATATGCCGGTCACTATCCATTTAATTGATGACTATTTTTTATAATTAAATGGAATAAATGAATTTTAACTGTATTGAATAAAGTTTAATGTTTTAGTTAAAAGAGGGATTCTTCCTTGTTTAGAGGCATTTGCCTATCATTTAAAACCAGCTTTTAGGACTCGCTAAAATGTTTGCTTGCGCGTCCCGACGGTAAAATGCGCCAGCACTTTGTAAAAGCTCACGTGTCGAGGCGAGGCGGTAATAATAGATTGTGCTCCCCATGTTATGTATAGGAGACGCACAGCATTGTGGGGTCGCGCAAGCTGCGAGGCGCAAAACTATTTCACCCGAGTTTAGCATCAGGATCGAAATATCGATGGCAGACGTTAAACTTCTCCTAGCGCTAACGATTACATATGGAGACGCCACATTAACACCAGCTATGGAATAAAGCCCTGTGTTTTTTAACCTCCGTGCCTAATTATTGGCAGGGTTATTCAGAGAGAGCCCCGAAATGGCACAGAACAGGGAATTTCCCCCTACGATTACATTTTGCGCCATTTGGCTATTCATAGAGCAGGCAGTTTGCCAAATATTGGTGAATTGCCAGCAAAGTACGGTGCCTGTTCGACGGCAGTGAAATCCCCCATAGAGAAGCAATGGTTAATCTATTCACATTGAACAGCAGAGAAATGTCAGTGAAATGCCCTAATATTCAGTGGTTTCATTCGGCAGGTTTAATAAGGCGAATCCCGTAGGTTTCAATGTTACAAATATTCCCGTTTTAATTCAATTTCTAATAAACCATTTATTATTTTAATCTGCAGCAAACAGTCTCTTTATTGCTTTTTTTTTAGGATATTTAGGCAGTTTTGGGGATTTTTTTCAGGAATTTTTTTTCAGTTTTATTCTAAATAGTGTTTTTTCTTTTTTTCTGTAACAGACCTTTTTATTATCATTCATTGCATCTTATATGCAAATTCCAGAATTTTCGTTCAGTAGTTTGTTTTGCAAACAGCGTTTCAATTATGACACTTTCAATCGTATTTCTTTTTTCTTTACCGGTCCGGCGGCTTGTCGGCTTTCTCCTGCGGCTGTATAAACAAGCGGCGACCCCCTCTAAACTCCTTATTTCTCTCCATCCACAGTCACTCTTCACCACCATTTTTCCCCGCTGCTGTCCCACCCCATCCACCCTCCAACCCCACCCCATCCACCCAACCGGCCCCTATCTTAGTTATATAGATGTAGTGTATGCAGCGGCCCCACAAACACACCTTCAGAAACTTACTACATTGTATAACTCCTTCTGCCGCTTTGCATTACAATGTAACTACATGACCCACCATTGTGACATGTTAAAAGAGCTAAACTGGCCGTCGCTGGAGTCTAAACGCACCCTTCACCTTTCCAGCCTGGTGTTTAAGAGCATTTCTGAGAAGCTGCCACCCTACCTGAATAGACTGCTTTGCCCAGCAGCTCCCTCATCCTGTAACCTCCGATCCAGGACCAGCACCTTACTTGCAATACCACAATACAAAAAGACAGCGGCTCGATCCTCATTTTCCTACAGAGCACCGCAGTTACGAAATAACCTCCCAGACGCCATCAAATCTTCCCCCAGTCTAAAGTCACTCAAGAGCTCCTTACTAACATACCTCAATACAGAATGCACCTGTAAACATGTAACACAGTGACTATATACAGAATGCACCTGTAAACATGTAACACAGTGACTATATACAGAATGCGCCTGTAAACATGTAACACAGTGACTATATACAGAATGCGCCTGTAAACATGTAACATAGTGACTATATACAGAATGCACCTGTAAACATGTAACATAGTGACTATATACAGAATGCACCTGTAAACATGTAACACAGTGACTATATACAGAATGCACCTGTAAACATGTAACACAGTGACTATATACAGAATGCACCTGTAAACATGTAACATAGTGACTATATACAGAATGTGCCTGTAAACATGTAACATAGTGACTATATACAGAATGCACCTGTAAACATGTAACACAGTGGCTATATACAGAATGCACCTGTAAACATGTAACACAGTGACTATATACAGAATGCACCTGTAAACATGTAACACAGTGACTATATACAGAATGCACCTGTAAACATGTAACACAGTGACTATATACAGAATGCACCTGTAAACATGTAACACAGTGACTATATACAGAATGCACCTGTAAACATGTAACATAGTGACTATATACAGAATGTGCCTGTAAACATGTAACATAGTGACTATATACACAGAATGCACCTGTAAACATGTAACATAGTGACTATATACAGAATGCACCTGTAAACATGTAACATAGTGACTATATACAGAATGCACCTGTAAACATGTAACATAGTGACTATATACAGAATGTGCCTGTAAACATGTAACATAGTGACTATATACAGAATGTGCCTGTAAACATGTAACACAGTGACTATATACAGAATACTCCTGTAAACATGTAACATAGTGACTATATACAGAATGCACCTGTAAACATGTAACATAGTGACTATATACAGAATGCACCTGTAAACATGTAACATAGTGATTATATACAGAATGCACCTGTAAACATGTAACAAAATGACTATATTTCCTACATATTTATTTTCTGTTAATCTGTATATTTGTGTTGTTTTTTAATATCTTGCATTGTATTACTTTGTATTTCTGTAACTGTAACACTTCAATGTTCTTGAAACCAGGACACACTTGAAACGAGAGAAATCTCAATGTATCCTTCCTGGTTAAATCCTTTATAAATAAATAAATAAATATAGCCTCTTTTCCTCAGCTGCTTCAATCCTCGCTCGGTTTAACCTCAACATGCCCAAGCTGTTGGTCTATCATTATGCAGTGTCTGCGATATTCTCTCTGGTAATTATCTCCACACTCCCCCTGTTCCCTTTTGTTTCACTTGCCTTAGTCCCTTAGATTGTAAACTCCCGGGGCATCTGGCCGAGCACTTGTATAAAGTGCTGTATTAGCAGGACAATTATCCTACGGGCAGGGCCGTCTGTCCCTTATGTTTATTATTTATTATGTCACCTGTCTGTGCTTGTGTCCCCATTGCACTATGGAATCTGTTGGCGCTGTGTAAGTACTTGTAACTGTAAAAATATCCCCAGACTTGTAATTACCATTTGTGATTAGAAATAAAAAGAAAATAATTAGGACTTTACTTATTAACTCCACTTTGCAATCTTGTGGTTTTTTTAAATAGCGATCTATATATATGCTTTAATAAGGGGATATTCAGAGAGCACCGAAAAGTCACGACATTTTGGTGCTCTCTCGTTCCCCGCACTTCAGGGGAATCAAATTCCATGACCCTGCGGTGATTTCACCATTCACTGCAGGGTCCCCGAAGTGCAGGGAACGGATCCGAAAATCGTAGCCGATCTGATCCGAAGTATCAGATCACTTTGAACCGCCGCAAAAAAACACACTGAACACGTCAGAAAAAAGCAGACGATCCGCCGAACACAGGGCCGGCCAGCTGCCGGATAAAGCTGACATGCCGACGAACGGGGTGAAAAGAAAACAAAAAACAACAAAATGATTGAAAGTGTCAAAATCAAAACGCTGTTTTGCAAAAATACTACTAGATGAAAATGTCTGGAATTTACATATAAGATCCTATCAATAATAATAATAAAAAGGTCTGATACAGAAAAAAAAAACCTACTTTAAAAAAAATATCGGAAAAAAAATCTTGAAAAATGCCTAAAAGATCCTAAAAAATTAATAAACGGTTTATTAGATATTGGGTTAAAACGGGAATATTTTTAACATTGAAACCTATGGAATTCGCCTGATTAAACCAGCAGAATGAAACCACTGAACAGCGGGCATTTCACTGACATTTCTCTGCTTTTCGGTGTCTGTGAATAGATTAACCTTTGCTTCTCTACGGGGGATTTCACTGCCGCCGAAAAGGCACCGTACTTGCTGGCAATGCGCCAAAATTTGGTGAACTGCCTGCTTTCTGAATAGCCGAATGGCCCCGAAATGTCACGGTACGGGGACACGCACTGTTCAGTGCAATTTCGGGGACAGAGCGGCGCTATCTGAATAACCCTGATACTCACCTATATACGAATTTACCACCAAATTGCAATGCACAGTGAATTTTGGGGCAATTTGTTTATTCACAAAGCTGTCGATTTAGAAACATAGAAACATAGAAAATGTCGGCAGATAAGAACCTTTCGGCCCATCTAGTCTGCCCAATTACATGGATACTTTACCTGGATTTATCTTTTGTTTAGGATAGCCTTATGCCTATCCCATGCCTGCTTAAATTCAATTACTGTTTTGGCCTCTACCACTTCTACTGGAAGGCTGTTCCATGTATCCACCACCCTCTCAGTAAAATAATGCTCTCTGATGTTACTTTTAAACCTTTGCCCCTCTAATCTAAGACTATGTCCTCTTGTTTTGCTACTTTGTTTCCTTTTAAATATACTCCCTTCCTCTACCTTGTGGATTCCCTTTACGTATTTAAATGTTTCTATCATATCTCCTCTGTCTTGTCTTTTTTCCAAGCTGTACATGTTAAGATCATTAAGCCTTTCCTGGTAACTTTTCTCCTTCAAGCCGTACACCATTTTAGTAGCCCTTCTCTGAACTCTCTCTAAGATGTCTATATCCTTCTGGAGATACGGTCTCCAGTACTGCACACAGTACTCCAAGTGAGGTCTCACCAGTGCTCTGTACAGTGGCATGAGCACTTCCCTTTTCCTGCTGCTAATACCTCTCCCTACACAACCAAGCATTCTGCCAGCATTTCCAAGCATTCTGCCAGCATTTCCAAGCGTTCTGCCAGCATTTCCAAGCATTCTGCCAGCATTTCCTGCTGCTCTTTTACATTGACTACTTACCCTTAGATCCTCTGAAATAATATCCCCTAAACCCCTTTAGGGGTTTGCCAAATAAAGGCGAATTGACAGCAAAATACGGTGCAATTCGGCAACAGAATTGTCCCATAGACTATTATTTTGTCTATTCACAGAGCACTGAATTGCACCGAAATTTCAGAGAAATTACCTGAGTTTCGGTGTTTCAGTCCTACAGGTTTAGACAAGCAAATCCCATCGGTTTCAATGTAGAAACGGAATATCTTTTAAAAAAAATAATTAAAGACCATTTATTATTATTATGTTTTACAAAAACATTTTATTTTTCAAAGGACTTTTTTTATTATTTAGAAACCTTTTTACTGCATTTTTATTGATTTATGCTCTTATTGGGAGAATAGGAGACTTCCTGTTTTTCCCCCATCAATTCGGCGCTTATCGCCAACATCCAAACTGCTTCGGCAACTCCAACTATTACCGGAATCCACCTGGCTCACTCGGGAGAAAGTCGGGCCGGCGCGGACAATGACTGGCTGGACACGAGTCTCTTCAGGAAAGGCGTACTTTATTGTGACAGCACCAATGCTTAGACAGGATTGAATCGCAAAGAGTGAGCCCCGAGTACATTCCAACATAACATTTTATACAGTGAATAGATAATCAGGTACATCCCAATTAGCCCACCCCACGGTGACACTCTCCCACCCCACGCGGGTCTGTACCTTCCCCTTACAGAATACAAAGACATTCCACTAATTGGCAGCTTTCACATTGTATTGTGACAATTGGGTAATTTACACTAAGCCAGATCCTGCCTCTTCCTTACCCTGTTAGTTTGTTTACAATTTCTTCTGATAAGACTGCAGATGGTCTTAACGCAGGCTTTTGTTCTGTTCTCTAGCTCGGTGGCCTTGGTGTTACTAAATCAACGTCCTGTCTCTGTTGCCCACTCTTGGCCGGATCTTGTTTATTTTAATGGCTCTGTCAGAGAATATCTGGAATGCCTGACTTCTATGCAAAGACACACTTCTAATTCAACTATTTGTCGCTATTTACACTTACGTGAACCAAAGTTCTGCTCAAGACGGCTGCCATGAACATCATGGCGACCTATTTCTGGCCTGATTCCCTTACACAACTGCAGCTAAGTATGGTGACCATTACATAAATAGTGAATTCAACGAAACAGAATGGCAGGAACTTCACCTGCCAGAGTTGGATTTTCCTCTTGTGGATAGCCAAGGTTTACAGCAAGCAACAGCAGTGAACTTCATTGGACCGAGAATATTGGAGACCCGTGGGGCTGTTGGGTGACCAACTAATAACCCAGAAGCAATGGTTGCAGAGCCACGTATGGCTCTCTAGTATGTGAGTAGAACCATATATTGTTATTAGTGTATATATATATATATACTGTATATATATATATGGGTTATGCAATGATATATTTTTCTTTTGAGGGAACTATATAAGAAATTTTCATTTTCGGAGTGTATGGTAATATGCTGTATTTTTTTTTTTGGAACACTGAGTGCGCTACACTTTGTATTTGTTTTGGTTTGTGACAGTCTCATGGTTGCTGGGTGATACAGACAACATATTGCAAGTGGTCAGCGGCATTCCTAAAGTCCCTACCATAGTGGTATATAAGCGCCGCACATTGATATTTTTATATTGGATTTAACAAAATTTGTGTATTTCTTAAACGGAGATCCTGCTACTTCAATTTTTTAATATACATACATATACATATATATCTTTTTTTTTAAAGAGTAACCTGTAGAATATATAACCACAAAGGTTTGGATAAAAAAGTACTGGAAAATACATTTTAAATGCTGGTAATTATTAAAATCCAAATAAAAATTCATCCTTTATTAAAAAAATTTAAAGTAGAATCCTGACACGACGATGTATACGAATAGTAATGATGTGTTTTAAATCTGCAGTTCTTCGGGAAAACATGATATATAATATGATGGGGTGCTGCAATAAAACATTCCTTCAAATAGCTTTTAACCCTTTCAATGCGGTGGATGCGCGCAGCGCATCCACCCGCATTGCTACTTCGCTGCGGAGGACGCGCTGAGCGCGTCCTCCCTTTGCAGCCGCGATCGGCCGGTATTCCGGCCGATCGCGCGGCCCCCCGGTGCGGGTTGACATCATCGACGTCAGCCCAGCCTCCGGGACCCCGGCGGGCACAATAGGCGTCATCGCGCATGTGCGATGACGTCTATTTCAGGCACCCCCCCCGCCATTGCAGGGAAGGTGCCTGAAGGGGAGGGGGAGGAGGTCCTTCGGACCTCTCCCCCTCCTCTTCCCCGCGGGCCAGCGATTAAAGACAGGCACCGCCTGGAAGGGCACAGCCTGCCCTTCCAAGCGGCGGCTGTCTTTAACCCCTAGGGGGCTGGATCGCGATATGGCGCTAACATGCGCCGTATCGCGGTCCCCTCCCGGAGCTGGCCGACATCTTGGATGGCGATGGCGAGGGCGCCAGTTTTGAAATTAACCCCTTGCTGCCACCTATAGTGGAGATAGGGGGTTCATCGGACAGCTAGGGGTTAATGTTTGCTATCATTGGAACGGTCAGAGCGTGGCCTTTCCAATGATACCAAACATGACCATGTAAAATGTAAAAAAATAAAATTAAAAAAAATATTATTTTTTTTTTTAAAAAAAAAAGGTTTTTGTTTGTTTTTCGTTTTATTAGTGCAACAATATTGTTCCCATTTCAATTATAATGTGAACAATGATGCTGCACCAACGATTTTTTCTATGGGGGCGTTTGCTAAAAAACACGTAATTTTCCCCAAAAAAAGTAACGATTCCTCATTTCTAATTTTTTTAACAAGCGCACCCCATAGAAAATATAACCGCAAACGATCGCATTTTAAAATGTGAAAAAAACACTTTACACATTGTAAATTATTGAAAATTCTAATTTTATTGCATTTTTTGTTATAATATACAGACATGACATAACGTATACATATAATAATGACATATTATGAATCTGCCGAGTCTGACGGAAAGAACGATATATAATATGTCTGGGTCATATACTAAAATAAGGCTTCAAAACCCGGTTAAACATGATGAGCGAAACTGGTAAAAATGACCTCAGCACAGAGGCGTGAAAAGGCTCAGCAGCGAAAGGGTTAAGCATGATGAGCACAAAATGGTTTAAATGAGCTCAGCACAGCAGGTTGGAATGACTCAGCAGTGACGGGGTTAATAAGGAAGCTACCTACATGGTCACTGGAAGGTAAAGCTCCATTGTAACCAGTTAAATGGATGATATCACCATCAGGATTGAGCTGTACAATGGAAGATGCCTCACTCGACGATCAGACCTTATTGGGGAAAAGCCACAAACCAACAAGGACAGAAAGGAATAGGGGGTGAAGGTTAATAGGGTCAGTGGAATCACTTTTATATACATTAATATTGCTATAGACACTGAGGGCATCATTACATAGTGAATGCTAACTCTAGGGTTCAGGTGAGTAAGTGTTAAGGCCAGGATAACATACTTTGACGCATGTCCCCCATATTACATTCCTAAAAATCTGTTAGTGTATCGGTGATTGTGTAAACTTCCTGTTCTCTGCGCATCCTATACTTAACATGGGGAGCGAAATCAGCAATTAGCGTTAAGATAAGTGAGGTATTACAAAGTGCGAGCGCTAATTACCCCAACGATGTGCAAACCTAAACTTTTGTGACATCTAAAAGCTGGTACTGACTGCGCTTTTGCATAATCATTTAGCACCAGCTTAAACCCCCCCCCCCCAATAAATCAGATACTCACTTCTCATCCTGCGGCCCGATCCGCTGCTTCTGGCCTCTGGGAGCAGAGTGAGACTGGTGACAAATAGTCCTCAGTCTCCCTCTGTTAATCACTCTGCGGCACTGCACGCAGGTCTCGGGGCCTGGCAGTACTAATCTCTATGGAGTCCTGTGGACTCCAGGAGGTGATTCACGTGGCGGCACGCGAGTATCATGGAGGGTTGCGCTTTGTTCCGGGGCAGACTGCCGAAATAGTGCCTGCCCCTGAATATGGTGCTATAACTAGGACACTATGGGGAAACCTGCAGGTGCGCATTATTCCTGTTAGCGTCCCCGTTTTAGCGTCACAGAGGGAAGAGTGACCTGAGAAAGTCCATTTCATCAGATGAAACACCACGAACCCTATTCCAAGGTTTGTGTTACTTTAACCAGAGCTGTTGTAAACTTACCAGAGCCTTTATAATCTATGCAGTTGTTCTGGTTACATTTACACCAACCTTGGAATAGAGCCTGTGGTGGTTTAACAACTCTTTATTTATGTCTCTTGTAATAAATTCCCTATTGATGATTCAGACTGAGCACTGCATGGTGACCCCCCCCCCCCCCACCGCGTTCCTACGGGTTGGCCTGTGAAATGTTCGTGTTCAGGATGGGGGGACATTTTTCACTAATCTCTTCTCTATCTGTGAATTATATCCGAGTTTTCTCTATTAATAATAAAACATGTTGATAGTTTATTTTAAGATTTCGGGGGCTGAAACTAGAAAGGAAAAGGATGTGACAAATGGGGGGTGGATGAGGGTCAGGTAAATGGTCAAATAGGGGAGAAGAAGAATAATCATACAAAAATGGAAGGTATTGTGCAATCACACCTGAAGTCAAGAAATAGAGAGACTGTGGTTCCCTGGGGGACAGAAACATGTCCCCCCCCCCCAGGTGGAGGGGAGGGAGTGATTGAATGAAAGCAGGACATTTTAATACAGTCAAACCAGACCTACAGACAGAGACATAAGCACAGCCCGACGGATACAAAACTATAAAGAAAATGCAGCATAAACGTCCTTCAAGCGTCTTATCCAGTAATATGTGACCGGGCGTCCTCTTCTTCCTCCTGGAATCTGCGAGTATCCCCTGTATGTGCAGTATCTGGAAACAGTAACGTAATAATCGTGATGTTATTGTATGATGTCACGCGGCTTCCTCATGTTCCCAGTAACGCATCATATAATATCAGCACAGACAGAGCTTTATAGGACCCGATATGATTTAATGGATCAGTCATGTGACCGCTCCTCTGGAATTTTACTGAAGTTCCTCTCGTTAAGGAAAAAATCTAAACGTAAATAAATACATTAGAAATTAGACCTTCAGAAAAACAATAAATGATTGGACGCCTGGAGATCCCTCTGCCCCGTCTCTGAAGCCATAATGAAACACCGGGCACGGCTGAGCTGAGCTTCACTAAACTAGAAATGACTTACTTTGGTTTTTATGAGTTTCACCAAATTCTGTCATTTCTCTTCTTTACTTAAAACTCTGCGTTTTGTTATTTAAATAGAAAGTGTCTCGGGATTGTGTGAAGAAGACTTGTAAAACCTGATAAACCTCTCCTTCCCGTCGCTCTGGTTAGGTGTTACCGGGAGCTTTTACTTTAAACGACTATTCAGACGTGAATCACAGAATCTGCACAATTATTGTGTTAATATTCATTTTACTCAAGTGCAAATACTCAGCTCTTCTGGCCTCCTCCTCCTCCTCCTCCTCCTCCTCCTCCTCCTCCTCCTCCTCCTCCTCCTCCTTTTCCTCCTCCTCCTCCTCCTCCTCCTCCTCTTCCGCTGCTGCTTCATAACGCAAATTGCGTATCTTACTAGGGATGTGCACGTGTTTTTTTTTGTTTCGGCACGTTCGGTTTTTCAAAAGTTTTGTTTCAGCCCATTTCGTTTTGACTCAGTGTTTTGTATCGATTTTTTTTTTATCCCGTGAAATCGGGGAATTTCGGTCTTTCGGATCGTCTGTTCTCTTCATTTCAAAGGGTCCATCCTCGGATTTTCGTTTTGACTTTAGACGTATGGTATTTCGGATGCCCTTGTTCTTTTCCCATGTTGGCGTAGCTGGGTGCTACTTCACTGCCTATGGCTGTATTTTTTATTTTGGTGTTTCAGCTACCTGTAACTTTTGAAGGAGATATTCAAGGAAGGTTTTCTCTCCAACATTATTTGGATTATGTTTTAGACGGATACATTTTCCTTTTTTTTTATTATTAATAGGGTATTTTAGATATACAAGCGTTTTTTTATTTATTTTTCTCCTTAGAAATACGTTTTAATTAAGGGGATGGATCTTTCATTTAATATTGTGATTTTCAGAGATTTGGTTAATGGTTTTTATTATATATTGTATAAATGCAGGTGCTATGTTATGTATTAATACGATGTCATTTTAGATTGGCGGTTTATATGTATCCAAGTAGGTTATACTATTAAAAGCACTTTATCATTCCCAATGTTTTTGGTGGATTGGGGAGCTGCTGGCAGAGTGGACACATTGTGTTTGCGAACAAGTGAGACCGTACCACCCTGCTGAAACGCACGTCCATGTTTGTTTACACTGCAATTGGAACGCGGAAATTAGAATGACGATATACGCATGCGCAGTGTAAACCGGTTTCAATTTTATGATTCCTAAAGACTATTTAAGGACATGGCGACACAGGATTATGAATATACTCCAGATGATGAAGCGAACGGATCGCGAAACGCGTTCTGGAGGTATTTTATTGATTGTTTTATTTGTGGATTAGAAATAAATCGTTTTATACTGATCCTGGTGTTGCTGTATACCTGAACAGAGAGATGTGGAAGTATTCAGGCAGCGGAGGGGTGATCCGGCGCTCCCATTAAAAAACGCTGGCTGCCTACACATCTGGTGCCAGACTTTTGGCGCTCAAAAACGTGAGTGTGAAGTCCTTATGTAATACTTATAGTGTGACCTGTAAATACCAAGGCTCAAAATTTCAAGTCCCAAGCTACTAGCCAAGCCTTAAGAGTTACTCGCCACTAATTGCCCCACCTAACCCCTATCCTGCCCTGCCTGCCTCTGCATTTCCACTCGCCCTCATGTAATTTCCACTCGCCAAATGCGAGCAGGCGAGTGGAAATTTTGAGGCCTGAATACACTATATATGTCGGTTTATTTTCTCTCGAGGTGAATAACTTGGGAGTTACGAGAGAATCTACACCACATCCTGTGTAAAAGGAGCTAAGGAAGAAGCGCAGAGCTCACCACATCTTCTATCCTAAAGTGTGTGATTAGTTACAGATCGTGTCTGCTGGTTCCTGTCATTTACCTGAGTTTCACACTTTTATAGACGTCTGATGGATTCACATACTGTGTCTTTTGGCTAAAGGGAACATATTTGAAATTTCTAACGTAATAAGTGACGCAGAGACACAGCGAAACAGAAAGAAAAAGCAACAACAATGATTTAACGCCTTCACGAAGCGAGACACGCACCGATAGACATCACACAGTGAGATTTTACCCGGATCACCGTTATGAAAGGGTGACCCTGAAATAAGGAGTGTTCGTTTTGAGAAACCTCAAGCAAACCTCTGTCTCTTTCCCTTTCATTTTGCACATTTCTACTCGAGAGACGCAGCACATCGGGAGAATAGAGCCAGGTTTGTAAAGTAAGATGAAAATACAGTGAAACGCGTGAAAAATCCCTTTATTCACATTTATAAGCAGATATTGTGTTCTTCAGATTCACAGGTCAAGGCAATGTCTTCTGCCGGAGGGAATCCCAAGGACGATGAGTTAAAAGTAAGTCAAGGCGCTGCTCCATCTCTGACAAAATGCACAGATTAACCCTTTCTGATTTAGAGGAGTCATTTTGGGGATTCTTTTACCTGTGCTATATGTTATAATGTATTGCGGGAAAGACACTGTCTGCCATGCTTCTCCAGGGTGTGAAAGGGAGTGTATGTGCCGGACGGTGTGTGAGGAGATGTGACCGTGCCGGACGGTGTGTGAGGAGATGTGACCGTGCCGGACGGTGTGTGAGGAGATGCGACCGTGCCGGACGGTGCGTGATGAGATGCGACCGTGCCGGACGGTGCGTGATGAGATGCGACCGTGCCGGACGGTGCGTGAGGAGATGCGACCGTGCCGGTGCGTGATGAGATGCGACCGTGCTGGTTATCAGGGTTATTCAAAGAGAGTCGATCTGGCACCGAAATGTAACTGGACACTGAAATTCAGCGTTCGGTTACCTTTCCTGGCCATTCGACTATTAAGAGAGCAGGCAGTTCGCCAAATGTTGGCGATTTGCCCGCACATACGGTGCCTGTTTGAAGGCAGTGAAATCCCCATAGAGAAGCAATGCTTTGTCTATAAAGAGAAAAAACAGCAGTGAAAGGTTCCCAAAATGCCCTGCCATTCGGTGGTTTCATTCGGCAGGTTTATTCAGGCGAATCCCATAGGCTTCAATGTTAAAAATATTCCCGTTTTAATTCAATATCTAATAAACCGTTTATTATTTTATTCTGCAGCAAAAAGTGTAAATTTAAGACATTTTCGTTCAGTAGTTTTTTTGGAAACAGCGTTTCACTTTTCAAACTTTCAAGCGTACATTTAGTTTTTTTCACCTTCGTCTGCGTGTTGGCTTTTTCCGGTGGCTGCTCTGCGCTGTGATCGGCAGCTGCTCGGGATTATCTGGCGTGTTCGGCGTTGTTAATCCAGCTGGTTCTGTGGGTTTGCGGCGACTGTTCGGCGAGTTTGGCTGGTTTTCCCCGCACTACAGGGGCCCTGCGGTGCTTGAATACACCGCAGGGTCGGCGAAATACTGTAGAATCACTGAATCCCCCTGAAGTGCAGGGAACGAAAAGTCACCGAACACACGGTGACTTTGATTCTCTTTGAATAACCCTGTTTATATTTATCTATGCCAGGGCTCAAAATTTCCACTCGCCTACTCGCATTTAGCGAGTGGAAATTGAGTGGAAATGCACACGCAGGCAGCACATTAAATTATTTTGTGCTGTGTATTCCGCCGGTACCACCGTGCAGCCCCCACTTCCACAGGCTGCACGGTGGCAGGGATCAGCTGCCTAACCTGACCAAGCTGGTCTCTGTCACTGGCAGGCGGGTGGAGAGGAGCTTCCCTGCCTCCTCGCTCTGCAAAGACTGGGGTCTGATCTCTGATACATGTATCTGGGGTCTGATGTCTGATACATGTATCTGGTGTCTGATGTCTGATACATGTATATGGGGTCTGATGTCTGATACATGTATCTGGGGTCTGATGTCTGATACATGTATATGGGGTCTGATCTCTGATACATGTATCTGGTGTCTGATGTCTGATACATGTATATGGGGTCTGATGTCTGATACATGTATCTGGGGTCTGATGTCTGATACATGTATCTGGGGTCTGATGACTGGGTATACATGTATCTGGGGTCTGATGCCTGGATATTAATGTTATTTTTGTAATTTTATGCTAAATAAAACCTTTATCAGTGTAATTTCATAAAATAATTTAAGGGTGTGTTTAGGGGCAGAGTTAGGGGTTAGGTGGAACAACTGGTGGCGAGTAACTCTTATGGCCTAGTTAGTAGCTTGGAACTTGAAATTTTGAGCCCTGATCTATACTATAATACAGTAAGGGCCGGCGTGTCCGTCGCCAAAAAATCTTTCTGCGCATGCGCGCGCAACCAGCGGCGGTTGGCTGCGTGCGCACCCAACCGCCGAAAAAGTAATACGGCTGAGTTCCGCAGAACCAAGTCATGTCCCAGCGACCTCCCGGAGCAGGTTGTCCCCGGCATCCACCTCCTGCTTCACGTTCTGACTGGCGCTGCGGAACCAAGCCATGTCCCAGCGACCTCCCGGAGCAGGTTGTCCCCGGCATCCACCTCCTGCTTCACGTTCTGACTCACACAGTCTGAGGCTTTAAACGTCAAAGCATCTGCGTCCGAGCAGGCTTAGACAGTCAAAACTTCTGACGGTGTCTCTAAGTCAGAGAACTTGAAGCAGGAGGTGGATGCCGGGCACAAACTGCTCTGGGAGGTCGCTGGGACATCCATGGGGTGGCAGCCCATCAGGAATGCAGCCAGTATGCCCCTCTTTGTGCCTACACAACCCTACCCCCCAGCCCTGAGAATGTTACACAGCCTGCGCAGCCGGAGGGACTTCCTGCCCCATTAACTCTTATTGTCCCTCAAGGCTCCAGTCAGCCCCCATTCATCCTGCCAGTAGCTGTCCCGGCCTGGCCCTCAGCACACTGGGGTATGAGAGAGACGAGCCCCCCCCCCCCGCCTCTAGACTGCTCACAATGCCTGGCTACTCCAATTGCCCCTCCATGACGCTCTGTGCTCCCAGAAACTGTCCCAGTCTACCTTGGCTGCCATGATGGGATCCTGCAGGTTCCTCCACCCGGAGACGCGGATTCACCACCACCTCTTCCTGTCTCGGCCTGTGTGTGCTGACCGAGGGAGTGAGCGGGCCGAAGCGTCTATCTACCGACAGTGACATGACTGCCTGTGGAGGCCAGAAACCGCACAGCGCCGCCCCCTGCATGCAGAGTACACTGACAGCACGGCACACAGCCTGGCCTGCAAGAAGTGCACACCGAGAGCATAACACACTGCCCGGCCTGCACAGCACACTAACCGGCCTGCACTGAAATGTATTGCACACAACCCTTTGGAGATGCACAGCACACCGCCAGCTTGCAGCACATGCTATTTCTGTCATCAGCTCAAAGGGGCCTGTTCCCATGAGTTTACAATCTGAGGGTCCTGTTCCCATGAATTTACAATCTGAGGGTCCTGTTCCCGTCAGCTTACAACCTGAGGGTCCTGTTCCCGTGAATTTACAATCTGAGGGTCCTGTTCCCATGAGTTTACAATCTAAGAGGGAAGAGGAACCTGCTCTAATATTTAAATGCCTTTCTAATGCGCTGTCAGCTGTGCGCGCACCCATCACAGCTGCTCAGTTGGCCCTCCTGTTGCGGATGGGACGGCGACGGACGTGTTACAAACGCATTTATATAGAGAGATACTCTTGGATAGGACATTGAAAAACAAATATGTGGACGTGAATTCTGAGCTGACGAATGTAACGGTGAGCCCCCTATACCCTATGGGGAGCCCCCAATCTGCAGAGATTGAAGCCTTTAGGGCAGGTATACAGATTCCAGGGAACAAACCAAGATATTAACAGAAACTAGAAAGATCCCTAAGCCCTGACTGAGATCCTTGAAAGGTGGTCTCGAAATACTAACTAAGCTAGGTCTGCAAGGTATATAAAACATAAACCAGACATACAATGAATGCAGGTATACACGGATAAATAAGCACGGTACAGGGGACAGACAGAAGAGAGATCCAAATACAAGAGCCAAAAGGTCATACACGGAATATCATAACTTGAGGGGTCAAACAAGAGAGAGATCCTAAACACATGAGCCAGAGGTCATACACAGAATATCAAAGTAAACCAGCACACAGGGACTAGGCAAGAAAGACTATCCTGGTCCAAGGATCAAGGGGAATCCTGGTCCTACATATAGGGCAGAACAGGTCATGTGACCGCAGACCAATAAGCCCAACAGATGGCCTGCAGGCTGAAAACAAAAACAGGAATCCCTGCTACCACCAGCAGGGGGCAAGGCCGAGACGTGACAATGAAAACAACAATAGTCTGCCCTCTGGGCCGGCCTAACAACTAGTTTATTTATAAAGTATTTTAGCAGAAAGGATACTGAAAACGAGATAA
This sequence comes from Leptobrachium leishanense, assembly GCA_009667805.1. NCBI lineage: Eukaryota > Metazoa > Chordata > Amphibia > Anura > Megophryidae > Leptobrachium > Leptobrachium leishanense. Next base: position 60,831,557 of record CM019066.1, on the reverse strand, counting down.
ATCTCAATGTGTGTCCTGGATTCAAGAACATTTAAATTGTTACAGAAATACAAAGTAATAAAATGCAAGATATTAAAAACAAAACCACAAATATACAGATTAACCCAGAAAATAAATATGTAGGAAATATAGCCACTGTGTTACGTGTTTACATGTGCATTCTGTATATAGCCACTGTGTTACATGTTTACAGGTGCATTCTGTATATAGTCACTATGTTACATGTTTACAGGTGCATTCTGTATATAGTCACTGCGTTACATGTTTACAGGCACATTCTGTATATAGTCACTGTGTTACATGTTTACAGGTGCATTCTGTATATAGTCACTGTTACATGTTTACAGGTGCATTCTGTATATAGCCACTGTGTTACATGTTTACAGGAGCATTCTGTATATAGTCACTGTGTTACATGTTTACAGGTGCATTCTGTATATAGTCACTGTGTTACATGTTTACAGGTGCATTCTGTATATAGTCACTGCGTTACATGTTTACAGGTGCATTCTGTATATAGTCATTATGTTACATGTTTACAGGTGCATTCTGTATATAGCCACTATGTTACATGTTTACAGGTGCACTCTGTACATAGCCACTGTGTTACATGTTTACAGGCACATTCTGTATATAGTCACTAGTCACTGTGTTACATGTTTTACAGGTGCATTCTGTATATAGCCACTGTTACATGTTTACAGGTGCATTCTGTATATAGTCACTGTGTTACATGTTTTACAAGTGCATTCTGTATGTAGTCACTGTGTTACATGTTTACAGGTGCATTCTGTATATAAAAAATAACAATACTGTGTGAGGTCTTGATACCAATAAAAAATATATACATATCTTTTCCTGGGCTCCCGGAGCATTCCTCCCTTATACGCTCGAACAGAAATGTGCAAAACATGTGTGTATAACACAATTGGGAGCACCACCTAGATACATGAAAACAAGAATAGTGTGATACAGTTTCCACACGGGTATTCTGTTATGAGCCCCCTACAAGTCACACTCACTAGACGCAATAGAAATATAAGCGTATCTTATATTAAGATGGTACCCTCCTCCGGATTTCATAAGTGGATCAATGCTTCACCGGAGAGACGGGTCCTTCGTGCTGCTTGATTTTCGGAATGCTCAAAAAATTTATACCCCTTGGATGTGGGGTGAAATATGAATCACTCTTGCTTCCACATACAAAAAGAGATTTATTAAAACAATTAAAACATGTAACACTCGACGCGTTTCATGGCCCAAGCACTTCCTCAGGAATGTTACACCCATATTAAAAAACACTCTTTATATAGTTTAATTAGCAGTCTTTCAGTCCCAGCATGCATTTGTCCTACACATGTGATTCCAATTATCAATCCTCCATAGCTCATCTCGGCGCCATCTTTGAAATTCTTATGCCAGAAAGTCTCACTTGGAGTCCATCAGTAGCAGTCCAGTATTGTCCCCGTTAATAAAATTCCAAACACTGATTTTTTCTCTGTTAGGTTCATGTCCCTAAGAACAGAATCCATTTCAATATAATGAAATTAATAACAATACCAGAACAACCATCTTATTAATATTACAAGATTCTGCTCGGATGCAACTAGAAACAGTTTTTTTGAGAAAGGATTTTACCAGGAAGGATACATTGAGATTTCTCTTGTTTTCAAGTATGTCCTGTGTGGCGAGTATGTACCGTTAAGTGTCTTGCCCAAGGACACTTACTGGAGATGTGCTTGCTGGGTTTGAACCCATGACTCCACAGGCTCTCTCCATGCAGAGCAGTGATGTTACCTTGTTGTGGACAAATATATGTATATTTGCTAATAATATTCAAAGGCTTAGAAAAATGCTCATTTAAATAGTGTAAGTGGTTAATTAGGATTTAAGAATCAAATGCATATTATTCTTTAAACGTTATCTTAGCCGATTGTTTTTGTACGCACATGTAGTTTCTTTTTCCAAGTATCAAGAGAATGTTTTGGAACATCCTGGAACGTCCTGTAACGACGTCCTTGACGGCCAAGAGAAGCTCGGAGACACTGATGTTTTATTTTCTTTAACTGTTATTAAACAAAGTCTGTAATTTCACAATATTAATGACGAATAGAATGTTGGGCAATGTTGGGCAGCAGACTGTTTTCGTTACATGCGAAGTAGCATAAAAAGCCTTGTATCTTTTCAATAAACCCAGAGATGTCATTGGCTTGGAAGCCATATAGACGTATTCATTGCCTGTGTGATTTCTTTATGTGCAAAGCTATCTGACTTCTCCACCAAATTAGAACAGAATCTGGCATTCGAGGACAGACTACATTTGTCCATTGCAATTTGATGCCCACCGTGGAGCCCTGGGTTACGCTTTCTCCAGTGTCACTGACGAGGATTTCCTGGCAGGACCACACCAGAACCGGAGCCTGATCAACTTTGTAACCTCACAGGTAAGATACCTTTTGATATCTTATCGGTGACGTGTTCTGGTTTGTGATCCTACCCTGGGAACCCCAGTGTGACACTTGGGAAAAGCATCAAAAGTGGGGTTTTATTTAACTTTGCCCAGGTGCTCGTTATACTGACCCACGACCGCATGCCAGTTGTCTGCTTGTTTGTACGTTCACGATTCTTTGTATTGACAGCATTGTTCCTGATAGAAATTGTATTTTGGTTGGTTGTTAATCAGAGAGATTATCGTGGACCTGTGGTAACAAGTGGGGTGACCTGGTTAGCTATCTCCAGACGGTTACAGGTGATGTGATGAAATAGGAAAGTCCTAGTACCAGGTATGCGCCTAACAGTCAACAGGCGATCACAAGCTTGATAGGACACGATATATCTCTGATTAAAGTATAGTTTGATTGACAGTCAGAGGTGTTTTCTTGTGGGTACTGGGATAGATGATGCATTAGGCGTATCTATTAGGAACTCACAAGAATATATAGATCTGGTAGGAACAGGTGACGCGGTAAAGGAAGCACCTGTTGGATATATATGCTGTGGTAGAGAGGCGCTAGCTACACCTTTTCTTGCAGGGTCCTATATTTGGAATATAGGGGGGGACGAGACGCTTTATTGTTGTGGTAAATAAGCCACGATAGATATAGGTCTATCCTCATTTCTGACTGTTGATAAACTGAGGGAATTGAAGAGTGACCAGGAAAACAAAGCTAACAATCGAGAATGGGAAATGAACAGAGTAGCCATACTAGATGGTTGTCGCCATGCAAGTTAGTTAAGGAAAGGACAGGCTAAAGAAATGTGACAGAACTAAAGATTTTAGGCAGGATTTGTGAATTAGATAGTCCTAGGAAACATGTAGAAGAATGGAAACATGTGTTGAGAAATAAGAAAGGAATGTTGACCGATGATGGTTTATGGAATGTAGAACAAGTATGGTATATAGAGTTGCAAAAGAGATTGAGAACGAAGGGTGGATAGGAACAGAGGAGAATAGGAAGGGGAAAACCTGTTACTATTACCTTGCCCCATAATCAGAAGTAAAATCCGAACACCCTTCTTATGGTAAAATAGGGAAAAAAAAAAGGGGGAGAAGATAGTAACGACAACTGCCCAGAAACAGCCAACAGGTCTCTACCTTGTTTTACGTATAGATGGGGCATACTACACCAATATCAAGTGCCAATTATTATGTGGTGTCAAGATATGTGGCACATTGTAAGGGTTATATTTGTCCTGTTTGTCTCAGAATATTTGAATACTTGTCCTATCTTCTGAGGCACAGCGCTGTCCATTCACAACAAAAGCCTTATTTGTGCGAGATTTGGGGCAAATCTTTTCAAAAGGATTTTCTTTAATCGTGATCAGCATATCCACAAGGGCTAAAGTATTATACCCAAGCAGGAAAATGTGTAAAATAAATGTATAATTGCAGGAGATGGAATTAATTCTTTGTTGTGTAAACGTCATTGGTTTTAATTAGGGATATTACAATAGATTTTACATCTTAAATAAAGTTTTAGAGCAATTGTTTGTATAAGTGTAGTTTTCTAGACCCACAGAGAACTACCTGAGATTTGTATAGATGCACAGAATGTATTATAAAATACTGACACTTAATGTATTAATGTGGCCACTTGCCCCCCCCCCTTTACAAAGTTTCCAAAGGAAAAGTCCCGCTCCCTGTTTTCTCCACCATCCCTGGAAGACAGCGTGGCCCTTAAATGCCATTTCCCTGCTCCTGTCCATCACTCGCCCTGCGATCCCAGCCCCATTTCAGAACTAGATCAGGAGGTCCCCGATTACCTGTGATCCCTTTGAAGTTCCCCACGCACGTTTCGGGACGGAGCGTCCATTGCCGTTGAGCTGACAATCTACCAGGCGCCAAGCAGGAATTCCTGCTCTGTGGATCTCCACTCATGGCAGGGGGCTGTCCGTCCAGGATCAACGCACTGGGTCACGGTAATCTAGTTTCTAACGCAAGCCAGATAGGTTTGATTGAACTGAGATGTCAGCATGTGGTTAATTGAAATGTTATACAGTGTGTGATTTCCCCTACAGTATGAATACGTAGTAAGTATATATTGTGTATGTTTGTGTTGGGGGTGGGTATAAATAGCTGTTTTTATGTACGTGGTTTTTTACTGGCTCAGCCAGGTGTCAAATAAATGGGATGCTGACAGAGCAACCTGCTGCTGTATGTGATGTGTGTGTATGTACACTTCTACATTTAAGGTGTGTGCCCCTAATTTGTGATTGTCAAGAATTCCTAGTGTGACTGTATATTGTGTCTAACAGTGTTTACTTTGTAATTGTGTGTGCGTGTGGTGTGTCCAGGGATATTTGCATACCCCTGTGTCCCGTACTGGGATTCGGCCTTTTTCACTAGATGTCTAAATTTAGCGTGCATTACAAGCTTTGTCTGAGAATAGTAGGATTTTCAGTTGTCGCGGTTTTCAAAGTCCACAAGCTCTACTCCAAGGGTGGGGGGAGTGCATTCTTTTAGCCGGAACCTGATAACAGAGCGTTCTGTAACAAAACTTGATCTTCTGTGCGTATTACGCAAAGTCATTTTATTTTAGTATATATTAAATGTGAAATATAGATATCTGTATGCAGAATTGTTATTCTTGAGGAACTGATGTATGTCTATAGTGTGAACGCCCTACCTTTATATTTATATCAGTTTTGCCCTGCAGGACAGAGTAAAGGGGTTTTTCCTACAAAAAGGTCACAGTTTTAGATCTTTAAGGTTTTGTGCAGCACCACGGCGCTCGTTGGCGCTTTATAGATGAAAAAAAGATTGTTTTCTGTTGGTTGCTAATTTTCCTTACGGTACTTTAATATGAATAAGTGTATTTTTAGCTGCATAATTGTAGAGTGATCTTCCAGACCCACCTAATTTTGCACCAAGTTTGAATCGCTTGGTAGATTTGTTAATGCCCCTTAATATGGAATACAAGTTACATTTCAAATATCCTGTATTCTATTGCGTTATGTTTTTATTTGGTGGAGGGTAAACAGGATTTCGTCCAAAAAAAAAAAAAAAAAGTACGGGTTTGGAGTTGGAGTTAGCCAAGGAGATTACTGCCAGGGATGGAGTGAGGGGCAGCAGGTGCTGGAGCTACAGTAAGGGGAGTACGTCAGCAAATTGAACATGTACCACTCTATACAATTTTAGAGCAAATTTGGTTTATGATGCATAGTATAAACACGGTATCTGTAATTTCGGATTGCTCTTTTTAAGAAAATGGGTGTTTTGTATAGGATTTTATAATTAGTGGCCAGACACAGACAGAGTGTGACCTAGCTATGTACATGAGAAGGTTACTAATGTCTGCGCAGTTTTGTCCCCCACTTCTCTCACAGATCAGAGTGCTGATTGCAAAAGTCTGGTGATGCCTGGTGATTAAGTATGAATTAAGATGATTAGAAGACAGACACTGGCTACACTGGGATGGGACGGACCGTTCCATATATTACTCTCTACCCCACCTACAGTCTACTTCGATGACCGAGTGCCCTGGATACATCTGACCCATTGCAGAAGAGCTGTAGGCCTGAATCCCGACCCACCGGTCTCGACCAAGCCCAAGCCCAGACTTCAAAGGGGGGTTGCACCAATATGGGGGCCCGTTTCAAACCCCGGTGAAAAATGGAGGAGGCTGGCGAGACTCTAGCGGGACAGATAAGGCGCAGCTCTTCGCCAAGGGGGGATACTTGTGGTAGTAGCAGTTGAAGAACCGTTACTGTAGAGAAACAGATTCCTGTGATGGAAGAAGAGGTTAAAGATATCCAGAAACTCATTCAGACCCCCGGAGGTCCTTACCCATCTGACCAATACTCCACCTGACATGCCAACTCTGGAATTCTATCTGAACAAACGGTGGTTTGAACCAAATGGTGAATTCATCGAAATAATTCTCAAGCAGTCACAAGATGAATACAGCCATTTCTATATCCGGTGGCCAGTCCCCCTTCAAGAGCAAGGATGGAATGCATGGGGGGGGCAAGAAGCTGACAAGGCCTGGCATTGCAATCATGAAGCAAAACAAAGGAATGCCACAATAGTACTGTCTGAGAAAACCTAAATCCTGAACTCATGTTTACCGTGAAGAACAGATGGGAACAGCGAGACCTGAGGTATTTCACATGGAAACAAAAAGTTGAACAAAAGTGAGTTTATCTGGGGACCCGGGGAGAAACTCCAGTGTTACAAGAAGATTCTCTCTCTGATAGTCCCCTTGCTGCCACCGCCACTTGCCCACTGGACTCCAGACTTGTCTGAAGAAGAGCAGAAGTGGTTCTCTGAAGAACCATGAATATTCTGAGAAGATAGATGGTTCCAGCTAGCCAGCAGACGAATAGTCTTGCCTGCCACATTGGCACCAGAGATTGTCTGGGCCCTACACGCCAGCACCCATGGAGGAAAGACTGCAATGGAACAGTGTGTCACTTGTGCTAAGAATAACCCCGGATCAGGCCCATCACAACAGCCAGGAGTACAACCCATCGGATTATCACCGATGGCCTTATTTCAGACTGACTTTACCGTACTTCCACCCTGCAAAGGGTACAAGTATCTTCTAGTGCTGGTATGCACTCTGCCATGATGGGTTGCAGCCTATCCAACCAGAACTGAGAAGGTCGCAGAGGTAGTGAAGTGCCTCCTGAAACAAATTATCTACCGGTATGGATTACCACTTGCAATTGGGTCGGACAATGGCCCAGCCTTCGTACAGACCTGTCTGCATCGATTCGTCCGCCACTTCGACATCACCTAGAGACTGCATACTGCTTACAGATCCTCAAAGTTCCAGAAAGATGGGACACATGCAGTGTCTCAGTCCCTGGAATACTAGTCCAGTACCTGGGGCATACCTGTCAGACCTACCAGACACAGTCGCCTGTGGCCTGCCACCCTGTAACAATCTGCTGGTTGCTGACGTGCTTACCCTAGGCCAAGGAAGTACGTGCAAGTACGCATTCATGACCGTCCATGTGGATGGAGCCCTCTACCTGGACCGCAGCCTACTAGCCTCTATGGCCAAGCGGGTACATTTTGACCGACACATATTTCTGCTACAAAACTCGTTTCCACTCTCACTGCCTCGTACTGTAACAAGGGGGGTTATGGGCTGATCCATAACTCTTCTGAATGTGCAGCACAAATGGGGTCCGATGAACATTGAGACAGAGGAGTTAGCGTTATTGTAATAGGGGAAGAAATGTGCATTTTTAGGGGGGACTGTTGTGGACAAATATATGTATATTTGCTAATAATATTCAAAGGCTTAGAAAAATGCTCATTTAAGTAGTGTAAGTGTTTAATTAGGATTTAAGAATCAAATGCATATTATTCTTTAAACGTTATCTTAGCCGATTGTTTTTGTACGCACATGTAGTTTCTTTTTCCAAGTATCAAGAGAATGTTTTGGAACATCCTGGAACGTCCTGTAACGACGTCCTTGACGGCCAAGAGAAGCTCGGAGACACTGATGTTTTATTTTCTTTAACTGTTATTAAACAAAGTCTGTAATTTCACAATATTAATGACAAATAGAATGTTGGGCAATGTTGGGCAACAGCCTGTTTTTGTTACATGCAAAGTAGCATAAAAAGCCTTGTATCTTTTCAATAAACCCAGAGATGTCATTGGCTTGGAAGCCATATAGACGTATTCGTTGTCTGTGTGATTTCTTTATGCGCAAAGCTATCCGACTTCTCCACCGAATTAGAACAGAATCTGGCATCCGAGGACGGACTACATTTGTCCATTGCAACCTCTACTCCACCCAGCCGGTAACAATATCCAGCTCCAAATTCAAACCCCCGTCTTACCAAGTTCCTAATTTATGAATCCATTGACACTCCTTCCTAGCTAAAACCTTAATAAAATCGCCTCCCCTCCAATTTGGTGTTACCAGTTCTATCCCAAACCATTTTAGATCCTGGAAATTAAACTGCACACAATTGTTACAGTGGTTCGGAACACTGTGGTCGATTTTTCTTCTAATATTATTATAATGTTCTAAGATCCTGACCTTTAGTTCTCTCTTAGTCCTGCCAACATATTGAGCTCCGCACGGGCATGTAATTACATATATTACTCCCTTACTTCTACAGTTTATGGACTTCTTTATTGGAAAATTTCTCCCGTTTTAGTACATTTAAAGGATTCCATTCTCTTGCTGCTCAGATGTCTGCAGGCTTTACAGTTCCCTCATTTATAGAACCCTGGCAATCTTTCCAAGAAATGGGAACCAGGATTTTTATCTCCTTTTGTAGGAGAGTGCGTGCGAATAATTTTTTAAGGTATTTTTGAAAAGAACCACGGGCGACTTAGGTAAAATAGCTTTTAATATCTCATCAGTCTTTAAAACATGCCAGTGCTTTCTAAAAGTTCTCCTCACTGCATCTGCATGGGGGTTAAATTGGGTAATAAAAGGAGAATGCGAATTTATCATCTTTATTCGTATTTTTAGCCTTTTCTTTTAACAATTCCGTTCTATCCCTCGTATTTATTTCCTCAAAGGTTTTATCAAATTTCTTCTTACTATAACCTTTCGAAATATATTTCTCCCTTATGGTCTCAGACTGTTGCTTAAAAACATTCTTCTCTGTACAATTTCTCTTGATCCTCATCAGTTGACCTTTTGGGATATTAGTTAATCAATTCCGTGTGTGAGAACTTGAATTGATCACACACTCCTATTTCATTACTTTCTTTACTTGAGAGTGTTTGTTTTTGAAAAAACCTTTTTAGAGTTAATTTCCTCAGGAATCTTTGCAAATCTAAAAATAGGGAAAAATCATTGGGTCTTTTAGTAGGGGCATACGTCAGACCTTTCTCCAGAATTCTCTCCTCCTCCTTACGGAGTTCAAACCCTGATATATTAAAGATGCCCTTATTCTTTTCAATATTAGGGTGATCTTCTAAATTTCTTCCTCTGAGTCCGTGTACTCCGAGAGAAATCTTTTTTTGCTGGGCGGTTGTAATGGGCAGAATGGATTTCGACTTTCCAACTGTTTCGTAAAGTCTACTCCTTTCCAGATTTTATCTAAAAAAGGAACCTTGGGACCTTTTGGTATGTTAACCAACCCTTCATTTACACCCTCAACATCTGGGGTATTCTGCCCGAAGCTTTGTTCTAAATTCTGTATGATCCTTAGAGAGGAAAATCAATTATTCACTCCCCCAGTTGGGTTTATTACTCCTCTCTTGGGTTTCGCTCCCTCTCTTTCGAAATATCTGTTCGAAGTGTGTGGGTTCTTTTTATATTGGTCTCTCTCCATTCTCATTTCCCTTCTTGGTTTGAATTTATTAGACAGTTTCCTATCCCTATATTTGTTCCCTCCTGTTTTAATAACCTTTCCTTGATCTTCCCTCCTGAAATTATTCATAGCAGAATACCCGTGTGGAATCTGTATCACACTATTGTTTTCATGTATCTAGGTGGTGCTCCCAATTGTGTTATACACATCTGTTTTGTGCATTCTGTATATAGTCACTGTGTTACATGTTTACAGGTGCATTCTGTATATAGTCACCGTGTTACATGTTTACAGGTGCATTCTGTATATAGTCACTATGTTACGTGTTTACAGGTGCATTATGTATATAGTCACTATGTCACATGTTTACTGGTGCATTCTGTATGTAGTCACTATGTTACATGTTTACAGGTGCATTCTGTATATAGTCACTGTTACATGTTTACAGGTGCATTCTGTATTGAGGTATGTTAGTAAGGAGCTCTTGAGTGACTTTAGACTGGGGGAAGATTTGATGGCATCTGGGAGGTTATTCCATAATTGTGGTGCTCTGTAGGAAAATGAGGATCGAGCCACTGTCTTTTTGTATTGTGGTATTGCAAGTAAGGTGCTGGTCCTGGATGGGAGGTTATAGGATGAGGGAGCTGCCGGGGGAAGCAGCCTATTCAGGTAGGATGGCAGCTTCCCAGAAAACTCTTAAACACCAGGTTGGGAAAGTGAAGGGTCCGTCTAGATTCCAGTGATGGCCAGTTTAGCTCTTTTAACATGTCACAATGGTGGGTCATGTAGTTACATTGTAGCACAAAGTGACAGAATGAGTTATACAATGTAGCAAGTTTCTGGAGGTGTGATTGCGGGGTGGCTGCATACACTACATCTCTGTATTCAATAGCCGGCATAAGCATTTGTTGTACAATCTGGTTTGTTACCGCGGGGTTCAGGCAGGATTTGTTTCTGTACAGGGCATCTAGTTTGGGGTAAAGTTTAGATGAGAGTTTTCCTATGTGGGGGCCAAAGGATAGATTTGGGATCTAACCACATACCTAGATATTTGAGAGGAGTGACTGTGGTCAGCGTGCCATTTGATTTTGTCCCAACACATAGATGGGGATTTTGTAATTTAGGTTCGTAACACTTTTGACAGTATTTAGCTAGAATTAGAGTTGTGCATGACTTTTTTTTTTGTTTCATTTCGGGTGTTTTTTTTCTCGTTTCGGACAGTTTTTTACACTTTATGACTTCCTTTTTTATTGATTATTTTAGGAATGACAAGTAGATTACTACCAATAGAATGAAAGTTTATTTACTTAATTTTTCTTTTAGGATTTTAATTAGTGAATTGTCAACTTTTTGAATGGCCGAACTGCCACAAAATTGCATTGTGCGGGGGAAATTCACCGTTCTGTGCAATTCGGTGGAAGGTGCGCATTTATTGAATAATCCTTATAGTAACTTGAGCCGAAAAGTAACTGTCACGGAATGGCCCAACACCCTCAGCCAGGGGCGATTCATGGTGTCGTGGTTTTGTGCATAGACTTTTAGGTGCCGTTGCACCCGCGGAGTTCCGCAAGATATTTTATTTAGAAGTGGTTTTGTGCGTGATGTAATAAAAGTGTCCCCGTGTGTGTATTGCGAAATGTAAATTCCTTTGTGTGCCTTGCTCGCCGCCATTTTCCCAGCGCCTCGTGGATCCGATCGATTCGATCGGATCGGAAAATGGCCGATTCGGACCATCCGGTCGAATCGCAAAATGGTCGATTCGGACCATCCGGTCCGAATCGGCAACTCCCCGATTCGTAGCCGCCAATACGAATCGGGTCCCGGGTGCCTCCTGCCAGCGAGGGCCAATGGGAATGGTGTGGGCGGGCAGGGATTCCCATTGTTCTGATACTGTGTTAGAGTTTATAAATATATGTGATGTGTAAAAATAAAGTCAGATTATCTAGTGCATTCAGCTTCGCCTGGTGACTTTTATTCTCGGCCGTATTTTCTGAGATCCCGCGCGGTCTTCAGAGTGCGGTGTCCTGAGATAAGATCCGAACCGAACACCCTGTGCCTGCATCTCGCATCAGGACAGAGGTGTAGCGTATGGCCATCGGTTTTAGGAATATTCGACCGAGGCTCCGACATCCGATCCGAAGGCGCGGCCCGTCTACCGCGCTTCGGTATATCGAGCGGCATGTGAGTAGATCCGAATATTCACTCGACAGAGATCCCCCATAAGATCCGAATATTCACCCGAGGGAGATCCGATCTCCGTATCCGTACGAGCGCTCCGCAGACGTTCCCCACACCAACAAGGTCAGTGAACCAGCTGCTCGGGACGCTGAGTACCGTATTGCTCAGTGGTCGGGCTGGTTCCACGCAGGGGTCCCCTCCACCGCCCGCTAACCCTTCCCCAGGGTCACTCCAGGCCGCACGAGATGCCGAGTGCCGTGCCACTCGGTAGTCGGGCCAGCGGTAAGCGCTGTGGGGCACGCAGATAGGAGCACACCCGCAGGCGGACAACATCCATTGCGTCACAGTAACCCTAACACTAACCGGGTTATTCAAAGAGAATCGAAAAGTCACCGCACATTCGGTGACTTTTCGATGTCTTCAATTCAGTTTGCTTTGCCGATCCCATTTCGGCAACCCTGCGGTGTATTCAGCAAGCACCACAGGGCTGTCGAAGTGCAGGGAAAAGCAGCCAAAAACTCACTGCAAAACCCGGGGAATGCACGCCAAAAAACATCTGGATTAACTCTGCCGAAAACCCGAGCAGGAGCCGATCACACGCAGCGCAGCCGCCGGAAAAAGCTGACACTGCAGACGAATGGAGTGAGGGAAATAAACAACTGTTTGCTTGAATGTTTGAAAAGTGAAACGCTGCTTGAAAGAAACTACTGAGCGAAAAGGTCTGAAATTTACATATAAAATCCAATGAATGATAATAAAAAGGACTGTTACAGAAAAAAAAAAAAACGATTTAAAAAAATATGTATTTTGGAAACAAATTCCCGAAAAAAGCTTAAAATATCCCCCAAAAAAATCTATAAATAAAGAGACTCTTTACTGCAGAATTTTATAATGAACGGTTTATTAGATATTGAATTAAAACGGGAATATTTTTAACATTGAAGCCTATGGGATTCGCCTTATTAAACCTGCCGAATGAAACCACCGAATGGCAGGGCATTTTGGGAACCTTTCACTGCTGGTTTTGTTCTCTGAATAGCCAAAGCAGTGCTTTTCATGGGGATTTCACTGCCCTCGAACAGGCACCGTATGTGAAGGCAAGTCACCAGGATTTGGCGAACTGCCTGCTCTCTGAATAGCCGAATGGCCACGAAAGATAACCGTACCATGAATTTCAGCGTTCTTTTACCTTTCGGTAGCAATTCGGATCTCTTAGAATAAGCCTGTAATTTTTACCCCTACCTGAGGTCGCTTTCAGCGCTTGCTGTGATTGGATCCAGTATAAGAGGAGGTACGATTCCTGGGACTTTCATTCATTCTGTTATGAAATCTTTGCGTTCAGGTCTGTATGAATCCCCCTGTATTTTGATAATAAACTTACACAGTTTTACCCATTCATGGGTTAAAGACGTTTAACTTAAAGGTGAAATTAACTACATACGGCAACATTTATATTAATGTCATTTGTATTTCATTTTTCAGAAAAAGGAGCTCATGGAAAAACTTCAGAAACTTCTGAAAGAATGTTCATTACAAAAAAACAAAACCGTGACAGAGATGAACCGCATTGCAGATGCACTGGATAAAGTGGAAAAAAGAACGACCATTGCCAGTGTAGCCAGTGTAGACTTTTTGGGGGTTATTACAAAGATTGTACGACTCGCACTTGCGCCTGTTACTCTCGGGGTGTCACTTATTGTCCCCTTCAGGGGCATCGGCGTTGCTGCCGGCGTCACTGGTGTGTCTGCCAAATTAATTTTATCCAATAAGAACCACAAAAAGGTAAAAGCTATGATGGAGGAAATTTTTATAAAAATAACGGAGATAGAAAAGTGTCTTAAGGAATTACAGGAAGTGCTTGAAAGATTAGAGCAAAAGTCCGGCAAGAATATTAACATGGATACGGCAGCGTCAGCCGCTTCAATAGCAGGAAAGACCACTTACATGGCAATTGAACTCAGTCGCTTGGCCCCACTGCTCAGCATGTCTGCTGTTACTGTGGCCCGTGGGATACGGGTGGCAGGGGTGGTTTCTGGGGTTCTAGCAGGAATATTCACCATCGTCGATGCTGCATTCATCGTGAAGGGCTCCATAAATTTACACAAAGGAGCAAAGTCTGAGCAGGCGGCAAAGATACGCGAAGACGCCAAGACCCTGGAGGAAGTATTTCAACTGCTTAAAGATATAGTGAAAGATCTGGAGAACAGGGACGTGCAGTCAGGGGAGGCAGGGGAGGCAGAGTCTCACCTGCCTTTAAGTAAAAAAATGAAGTAATTAACTCACCTGCTGCCCTGCCGTCAGCTCCGTCCTCTGGGGGCATTTTCACAGCAGTCTACGCAATTTGCACAACGGGACGCTTCCCCGCTGCGCCAATCACATAAGCTGCTCAAGAACTGTCCATCGCGCATCATAGAGACAAGCGCTGCCTACTTCCTGGTCACTGTTCATTAGTGCCGCAGAGAGGCACTGATAAAGCATTGGAAAAAGCTTGGACCGATGGGAAAGCACCATTATTCCAAGCCATTCTAAAGAAAGTCTGCTTTGGAGGACTGCCTCTGATTGACCGGAAGGGGCACATCTAGCAGTTAGGCCAGGCAGCCTCCCATACAGGCTGTGGAAAAAAACGGAGAACAAATTGCAGCAGCCCAGCTGAGCCCCCCTCTGCCCCCATCACCTGCACCACCACAGCCTGGCACTCCTGCAGTGATTCTGTTCCCCTCTAATTTAGTGTCAGTGCATCCTGCTGTTTTACTGCAACTCCCAGCACTCTGAGCTAGCAGGCATTGATGAGGGATTCCTGGCTCAGCTCCCCAGCCTTAACTCCTCCCAGAGCACTGCACTCTGGAGTTTTGATCTGCAGGAAGTTTTGCTATGTTGCTGTGCCATTGGTGGGTAGACATATATTAATGAGATGAATTAATTTACTGGGTATTAATGAGATGGATTCATTTACTGGGTATTAATGGGGTGAATTAATTTACTGGGTATTAATTAACGGGATGAATCAATTTACTGGGTATTAATGGGGTGAATTAATTTACTGGGTATTAATGAGATGAATTAATTTACTGGGTATTAATGAGATGAATTAATTTACTGTGTGTCACAAATCACAACTAAATGACAAATCTTATCACAATCTGCAGTGAGCACAAATATTATGTAATATTAACATAAAAGTGACAGTTACAGGATTTTAACTTGTGTTTGTTAATCAGCAAAGTGATTGTGTTCTATAAACTAATGATGTGCTATTGTTTGTTCTATTGTGTATAAATAAATTTGTATTTTAAAATGTTCTTTCCGCTGGTTCATTAACCCAGGCCTGGCTTTACTTTGTTTCCTTGTTGTACTCCCTCCTTTATATGTAGACTTTCCGTTTATATTCTCCCCTTTATATGTTGTCCCCACCCTTTATACTTCCTCCTTTGTATGTCTAGTTTTACATTTAGCTGAGACATTATATACAGGGCTGCCATCAAAAATCTCAGGACCCCCTACTCAACCACTGATCAGGACACCCCCTGTAAAACTCACACACCCCAGCAATCACCTGATCAAGTAGCCCTGTATATAATCCCCAAACCCCATCCCCCCTTGTATATGTGTGCGACATGTCTGTATGGAACACCACTTCCTCACTCAACACTAGCAAAAAACCTAAGACTCTTTATTAACTCGATTATGGGTGTGAAAGAGTTATCTCGATTTTACAGTGTAAAGCATTGAAAAGCACTCATTAGCATATCACAAGTCAATTTTCACACCTTTTTAAAGCAGGATTAGTGTCCCCTGCGGAAAAACAAAATCCTTTGTTTAATGTCTCTCCAAGCACCCTGGAAAAACATAAACCAGCTGCAAATAGAAGCCCCAATCCTCACTGTAACAAAAAGTTCAAATAGATTACTGCAGCATTACAGCAGCCAGGGATTTGTCAGAATACAGGGAGAGCTGTGGGGTCAGTCACTGCTGTACAGGGATAAGATTCAGGGGGTTATAATGAGTGTAAATCCCTGTACAGTACAGATACAAGGCGTTACTGTAATTGCCACACACAGGCATTATGCAGCACATACAGATACAAGGTGTTGCTGTAATTGCCATACACAGGCATTATGCAGCACATTCAGATACAAGGTGTTACTGTAATTGCCATACACAGGCATTATGCGGCACATACAGATACAAGGTGTTGCTGTAATTGCCACACACAGGCATTATGCAGCACATACAGATACAAGGTGTTACTGTAATTGCCATACACAGGCATTATGCGGCACATACAGATACAAGGTGTTGCTGTAATTGCCACACACAGGCATTATGCAGCACATACAGATGCACATAGACAAAGCTGTAATTGCCACACACAGGCATTATGCGGCACATACAGAGACAAGGTGTTGCTGTAATTGCCACACACAGGCATTATGCGGCACATACAGATACAAGCAGGGTTATCCAAAGAGATTCGGAAAGTCACCGCACTTTCGGTGACTTTTCGTTCTCTTCATTTCGGTTCCTTTTGCCGATCCCATTTCGGTGACCCTGCGGTGTATTCAGCAAGCACCATAGGGTCCCCGAATTGCAGGGAAAAGCTACCGCAAACCCACCAAAAACTAACCGCAAAACCCACCGAATGCACGCTGAAAAGCCACAAAAACATCTGGATAAACCGATCGAAAAGCCCAAACAGGAGCCGATCACACCCAGCCGAAGCAGCTGAGACCGCAGACGAGGGAGATGAATAAATTAGCAAAACCGTTTGTATGAATGTGAAATTGAAACGCTGTTTGCAAAGAAACTACTCAGCGTAAATGTCTGAAATTTACAAAGGAGGTCCAGGGAATGATAAAAAAAAGGGCTGTTACAAAAAAATAAGTAAACTGAAAAAAAAAAAAAAAATTATTAAGAGAAATGCTTAAAGTATCCTAAAAAATCTATAAATAAAGAGACTCTTTGCTGCAGATTTTTATAATGAACGGTTTATTAGATATTGAATTAAAACGGGAATATTTTTAACATTGAAGTCTATGGGATTCTCCTGAATTAACTTGCAGAATTAAAACACCGAATGGCAGGGCATTTCGGGAACCTTTCACTGCTGGTTTGTGTTCTCTGAATAGCCGAAGCAGTGCTTTTTCATGGGGATTTCACTGCCCTCGAACAGGCACCGAATGTGCAGGCAATTCGCTAGGATTTGGTGAATTGTCTGCTCTCTGAATAGCCGAATGGTCAGGAAAGGTAACCGAACGCTGATTTTCAGCGTTCGGTTACCTTTCTCAAGCAATTCGGATCTCTTTGGATAACCCTGAAGGTGTTGCTGTAATTGCCATACACAGGCGTTATGCGGCACATACAGATACAAGGTGTTACTGTAATTTCCATACACAGGCATTATGCAGCACTTACAGATACAAGGTGTTGCTGTAATTGCCATACATAGGCATTATGCAGCACATACAGATACAAGGTGTTGCTGTAATTGCCATACACAGGCATTATGCAGCACATACAGATACAAGGTGTTGCTGTAATTGCCATACACAGGCATTATGCAGCACATACAGATACAAGGTGTTGCTGTAATTGCCACACACAGGCATTATGCAGCACATACAGATACAAGGTGTTGCTGTAATTGCCATACACAGGCATTATCCGGCACATACAGGTACAAGGTGTTGCTGTAATTGCCACACACAGGCATTATGCAGCACATACAGATACAAGGTGTTGCTGTAATTGCCATACACAGGCATTATGCAGCACATACAGATACAAGGTGTTGCTGTAATTGCCATACACAGGCATTATGCAGCACATACAGATATTGCATTGCTAATAATCTCATTCTGATCACTACAAACCCCCGTAAGCAAGAGATCTCACCATTTTATTATCTGTCTGTAGCACATTTACTGATACAAAGGCCATTTCTGCCTGTATGCTGATAATGCAGACCCCGTTTGAAATTGTGTAAGATACGGGACACCATCTAAAATTAAAAATGAGCAAATTAACATTATTTAAATTTTATACTATCTCGGAACAAAAATTTCTTTGCAAAATGTCTATTGTACCCCATATTTAATTGTTAACTTCACATCCCATGTTTCAAATAAATCGTGTGATAACATTAAACAAAAAAAACTTGATAGTGAAGGGGCTAATTCAAACAATCAGAATCCTAATTAGAAACACACCCATATGACTAGGTATACCTGAATGCTAATAATCCAAAATATTCCTTATTTCTAATCAGAATCCAATACTGCTTAATTCCTAACACCGCTACATATAATTGCTTCCGTTCATTGCGGCCCATTTGATATTATATATATATATATAATGCAGTACCACGTATAGTGCCCTGGCATTCCGTCACTGGAGGGGGTCCCAGCGCCGCCCGCCAGATTCCGGCAATCAGCGGCGGAATCTGGGGGCAGCGAGGCCGTTCCTCTCCCTGAGAGCGGCCGCTGGTTTGCAGCTTCGGCGCTCGTGGGATGGGAACTACCTGACCGGCGCACACAATCCTCTCACGAGAACTCGGCTGCGCTGGTCAGGTGGTTTCCGGTGAGTGGCCAGGCTGCATGCTTTCAGCGGCCGCTCACCTCAGAAAGGAACAGAACGCTGGCGGCAGCAGAGGAGGTGAGCTGGGGGCACTATATACCCATAAGAGCTGGGGGCACTACTGTATATATCCATAAGAGCTGGGGGCAAATATATCCATAAGCACTGGAAGCAAATATATCCATAAGAGCTGGGGGCAAATATATCCATAAGCACTGGAGGCAAATATATCCATAAGAGATGGGGGTAATATATACCCATGTGTGAGCTGGGGGCAATATATACCCATGTGTGAGCTGGGGGCAATATATACCCATGAGAGCTGGGGCAATATATACCCGTGTGAGCAGGGGGCAATATATATCCTTGTGAGCTGGGACAATACTATTTTTTCCCCCCTGCAATATAAAAAAGAAAGTTAAAATATAGAATTTTTTGGGGGGGGGCGCTTCATGGATTCTTGCACCGGGACCCTCAGGTTTCTAGTTACACCACTGATCACGGCTTATAGTGGTATATAGATAGTACAAAAGATGTCAATGTTATTTTCCTTCAGCACAATAGCCTCACCTAGGGCAGAGGTAAAGGAAGCCTCTAATAAAACGAAACCTTTGTTTAGAATATATAAAAACAAAATCGCACAAAAATAAAATAAATAGGCCTGTTTCCACAAGAAACCCCAATAAAACCTTAAATAGGAATATAAAACTACTGCTCAATATAGAAATTAACCCCTTAGTAACCGGGCGGTTTTACACAAATCCGTCCTTTAGTGACTGCTGCTGTTTTTACGTTTCTGCGCTGTTAGTGTTTAGGACAAATTTTCCTCGTATTCGTTTATGCAACCCACACATATTTTACACTGTTTTTCTCGTCATTAAATGGACTTTATAAAGATACCATTTTTTTCAGCATTTCATAGAATTTACTATAAAAAACATTGTGAAATATGACAAAAAAATTGAAAAAAACACCACTTTTTCGAACTTTGACCCCCAAAATTTCTTATGTATCAACCGCCAAAAAAATGTAATCCCTTAGTGGTTTCTAAATTTAGTTCTGAGTTTAGCAATACCCAATGTTTACATATTCCTCGCTTTTTTCCTTATTTTATGCAACAATAAGTGCAAGTAGCACTTTGCCATTTCCAAAGAGTTTATTTTCAAAACTAGTGATAGTGACATTTAACACTGATATCTGTCACTAATTCCTGAATAACCCTCCACATATACATATTTTTTAAAGTACACAAATCAGGGTATTAAACTTGGGGTATTTTGACTCTTTCCATGCAAACCATTTTACCCCAAATCTATGCCAAAGTTTGGAGGAAAAAAAAAGTTTTGGTGATTTTTTTTTTTTTTTGAACGCAATTTAAGAATACATGTACTGTGAACTTTAAGGTTTACTGCCAAAAAAGCACCCCAAAATATGTTCAGCAACATCTTCTGAGTAAATTGATACCACCCATGTATAGGTATGTCGGGTCATTTGGGGCTAAAAGGCCTTATTTGGGGGGTGCGCATTTCAGTTTTCCAACTTGGAATTTTCACATTTCGTCATCATGCACCCATGTCCTATTTGGGACATTTTTGAAGCCGGCCAAAGTAATTTACCCCCATCAAACCATATATTTTTAGAAAGGGCACACCCTAGGGTACTTCAAAGAGTTGTGTTTTAACACTGTCCATGCACTAGCTCTATGTCAAACTTTCAGGTAGTCACTTTTTGTGTTATTTTTTCACACACATTGTACTTTAGGCGTGAATTGTCAAATCCAGTTATGGGTTACTGCCAAAAAACACCCCAAAATATGTTCAGCAACATCTTCTGAGTAAATTTATACCACCCATGTATAGGTATGTCGGGTCATTTGGGGGCTAATAGGCCTTATTTGGGGGGTGCGCATTTCAGTTTTCCAACTTGGAATTTTCACATTTCGTCATCATGCACCCATGTCCTATTTGGGACATTTTTGAAGCCGGCCAAAGTAATTTACCCCCATCAAACCATATATTTTTAGAAAGGGCACACCCTAGGGTACTTCAAAGAGTTGTGTTTTAACACTGTCCATGCACTAGCTCTATGTGAAACTTTCAGGTAGTCACTTTTTGGGTTATTTTTTCACACACATTGTACTTTAGGCATGAATTGTCAAATCCAGTTATGGGTTACTGCCAAAAAAAACCCCAAAATATGTTCAGCAACATCTTCTGAGTAAAGTGATACCACCCATATATAGATTTGTTCTGTTGTTTTTGGGGTGCTACGCCAATCTTTTGACATGTGCTTGTCAATTTTCTAATTTGACATACAGTATCTTCTTTGCTCATCTTTTTAGGGGCCTTTTTACATACCCCAGTTTTATGAACGTGCATATATTTGGTAAGCTAACACCCCAAAGTATTGTAAATGGAGTGTTTTTATGCCATGGATGCAACCGTTTGCTCCAAACAAATTGGATACTGTTTGGTGGTCATTTTTCATTTTCACACCCACATCAGTTTTGGACTGTGATTTAGGAGACACTGTTGTTTGTTACTGCATGAAAACTCTCCAGGTTGTTTTCTGCAAGGTCTCCTGAGTACACCCATGCCCCCCATGAATAGGTTTGCCAGGATTTTTGGAAGGTTCAAATACAATTTTTATGACTTTCTCATTGGAGTTGAAATTGAGATTATTTCTTCAGCTAGGCCTATCTTTGGTTTTGGGTCTACCGCATACCCCAGTTTTGAATTATTGCCAGAAAATTGTTTATATTTGTTATGTTGACACACCCAAGGTATTGCATATGGAGTGCTTTGATGCCATGATGCAACGGTTTTAGCCCAAAACATTTGAGAAGGTGTGTGGCGGTAATTTTTAAATTTTCAGATTTTTACGCCCACATTAGAGTTGGACTGTGATTTAGGAGACACTGTTGTTTGTTACTGCATGAAAACTCTCCAGGTTGTTTTCTGCAAGATCCTCCTGAGTACACCCATGCCCCCCATGCATAGGTGTGCAAAGATTTTGGCAAAATACAGCACCAATTGTAGAACATAAAAATGTAGGAATAAAATGTAAAAGCCTGGTGCAGTATAAGAAAAAAAAAAACTAAACTGAACTAATTAACTAACTAACAAGGGTCACAAGTCTACTGCTAAGTGGGCTATTTTCAAGTGGAGTTAATAACAGGAATTCTACCTGTACTGGTCTGTGGTTTGTATCTCTAGAGGGAGAGAAACCTCTGGTTTATTTATGAATTTGTTTAATTTCTCTTGGCTGTTTTTTTTTTTTTCTGTTGTGCTTTTTGGTTGTTTTTTTTTCCCTGGGTGGCTGGTGAATTGTTAATTGGGGGCGTGTAGCCTGTCAGGTGATTTCACTTGTATGGCTACATAAACTCAATGGCAGCTCACTGAGCTTGTTAGTGGTCTACTGCCAAGTGGGCTATTTTCAAGTGGAGTTTAAAAACAGGAGTTGAAATAACAGGTATCAATTGTGATATATTCTCTTGTTGTGGGTATGAGTGTTAGCAAGCTTGAAGGTTTGACCCAGTGCACATCCTGCTGCATGTATGCATGTCTGGAGGAATCCTTCCAGGGTCCATATCACTGTAGCGAGTGTGGACGTGTAGCTCTTCTGGAAGCTCATATTGGAGACCTGGAAGGGCAAATCGTAACGCTGAGGCAGATTGACAATCTTGAAAGGAGCCTGCTTCTCACGGAGCAAAGTATAGTTGAGGAATCTAGGTGTGGGAGGAGTGGAGTTAACCGGGGAACAGGTTGGTAGCTGGGTGTCAGTGACACGTGGTAGTAGGGGGGAGGGAAGAGGAAAAGGTTGGCTAGTCCTGATCTTGCGCCACCAGCAGATTTGCCCCTTTGAGCGAAGATGTGGTGCATCAGCTCAGGTTGTAGCAGTACTGGAGGAGGCTGCTCCCTCTAACAGCCGGGGGATCAGCCCACCAAGTAAGGGAGGGATAAAGAGGGCAAGTAAGCCTAGACAGGTTGTGGTGGTAGGGGACTCTATTATTAAGAGAGTAGACAGGGTAATCTGTCGCGCTGATCGCCTTAACCGGACAGTTTGCTGTCTGCCGGGTGCCCGTGTTAGGCATGTGGTTGACAGAGTTGATAGATTATTGGGAGGGGCTGGAGATGACCCAGCTGTCATGGTCTATATTGGTACCAATGACAAAGTAAGAGGAAGATGGAAGGACCTGAAGAATGATTTCAGGGAATTAGGAAGTAAACTGAAGAAGAGGTCCTCCAAGGTAGTATTTTCTGAGATCCTACCTGTGCCACGTGCAACAGTGGAAAGGCAGCGGGAGATCAGGGAGGTCAATGCGTGGCTTAAAGCTTGGTGCAGGAAGGAGGGCTTTGGGTTTTTAGAGCACTGGGCTCATTTTGCACTGGGGTACAATCTGTATAGTTGTGATAGATTGCACCTGAATGGAAGAGGGTCTGCTGTGCTAGGGGAGAGGATAGTTAAAAGGTTGGAGGAGACTTTAAACTAGTGGAAGGGGGGAGGGATACAGTATCTTACAAAATGGAGACAGAGTAGATAGCGGAAGGGTTTCAGCTCAGACTAAGGGGAGTGGAGCCGGGGGGATGGGTAATGTCAGAACAGTGGAGGCATGTAATGTAAAGACGCATTCAGCATGTGTGGGTAGAGACAACATTAAATGTATGCTTGCCAATGCAAGGAGCCTCAATAACAAGATGGGGGAACTAGAGGTAATAGCATACACTAAGCAATACGACATTATAGGAATAACAGAAACATGGTGGGACGAAACGCATGACTGGGCTGTAAACTTAAACGGTTATACATTGTTTAGAAAGGATAGGAAACATAAGAAAGGGGGTGGAGTGTGTTTATATGTAAATCAGGATTTAAAGCCTAATATTACACAACTGGAAAGCGATGAGGGAAATGTGGAATCCTTATGGGTAAATATTTTGTTGGGGAATAAACAGGGAAGTCAACTATTGGTTGGCATATGCTATAAATCACCTAATATAGATAATGATGAGGAAGAACAACTGTTAGAGCAAATTAGGAAGGCTGCAGATCATGGTAGCACTTTAATTATTGGAGATTTTAATTACCCGGACATTAATTGGGATAGTGGGACTAGTAATTCAGCAAAGGGAATCCGGTTTCTGAACATTTTAAATGATACTTCATGTCACAACTGGTAGAAACACCAACTAGAGAGGATAACTGTCTGGACCTGGTTATAACAAATAATGTGGATCTTTTCTCAAATATTAATGTAAAGGAACAGTTGGGAAACAGTGACCATAATATGGTGACTTTTGAAATAAACTCAAAAAAAAACACATTCATAGGGGCATGCTAAAACATATAATTTTAAAAAGGCCAACTTTATTAAAATAAAGGAAGCTCTCAATGTCATTGACTGGCAGAAACTCTTTCACGGGAAAAACACTGAGGATAAGTGGAATATCTTTAAACTAACACTAGAAAAGTACACGTCTCAATATATTCCACTGGTTAATAAATATAAAAGAAACAGACTGAAACCAATGTGGCTTAGTAGGAAGGTAACTAAGGAAATGAAAAATAAAAAGAAGGCATTTAAAGCTTTTAAATCTGATAAATCTGAGGCATCCTATAAAGCATATAGGGCAGCCAATAAAGCATGTAAAAATGCGATTAGATGGGCTAAACTAGAAAATGAAAAAGAAATAGCCAAAGAGAGCAAGACCAACCCTAAAAGATTCTTTAGGTACATAAATTCCAAAAAACCTAAGAGTGAAAATGTAGGTTCACTAAAATCTGAGTCAGGGTTATTGTTAACTGAAGATCAGGATAAGGCAGAAATTTTAAATGATTATTTTTCTTCAGTATTTATCAAAGAGAAACCTATAACAGGAGACATGCAATTCATTAATAAAAACTTACTAATACAAAGTGACTGGTTGACTCAGGACAAGGTTTTGCAGAAATTAAACAATGTGAATGTTAATAAAGCCCCAGGGCCAGATGGAATTCACCCGCGAGTACTGAGAGAGCTATGTGTTGAAATATGTAAACCTCTGTTCTTAATCTTTCAAGATTCTTTTCTTTCAGGAATAGTACCAGAGGATTGGAGAAAAGCTGACGTCCAAATATTTAAGAAAGGTTTAAAATTTGTGCCTGGGAATTATAGACCTGTGAGCTTAACATCTGTGGCTGGGAAAGTATTCGAGGGGTTACTAAGGGATAATATTCAGGAATTTATTAGGAGGTATAATGTTATTGGCAAAAATCAGCATGGTTTCATGAAACACAGATCATGTCAGACTAACCTAATTACGTTCTATGAGGAAGTAAGTAGAAGTATAGATCAGGGGGTCGCAGTGGATGTGATTTACTTAGATTTTGCCAAAGCCTTCGACACAGTTCCACACAAAAGGTTACTATTTAAATTAAGAAAAATTGGTCTAGATGAAAATACTTGTTCTTGGATAGAAAACTGGCTAAAAGATAGGGTACAGAGAGTGGTCATAAATGGTACATTTTCAAGATGGACACCAGTGGTAAGCGGTGTCCCTCAGGGGTCTGTTATAGGACCAATACTATTCAATTTATTTATAAATGACCTTGAGATAGGCATTGAAAGTCATGTATCAGTGTTTGCAGATGACACAAAACTAGGAAAAGTAATATAATGTGAGCAGGATGTTACTTCGCTGCAGAGGGATTTAGATAGATTGGGGGACTGGGCACTTAAATGGCAGATGGGATTTAATCTAGATAAATGCAAAGTTATGCACTTTGGAGTGAAGAACACACAAGTAATTTATACCCTAAATGGTACGGAGTTATGGAAATCCAAGCAGGAGAAGGATTTGGGAATAATCATAGACTTCAAACTAAGTAACAATGTGCAATGTCAAACAGCAGCCGCCAAGGCCAGCAAAGTATTGGCATGCATTAAAAGGGGAGTTCACTCACGGGATGAAAACATAATTTTGCCTCTGTATAAATCAATGGTCAGGCCGCACCTTGAATATGCCGTGCAATTTTGGGCACCGGTCTTAAAAAAAGATATTATAGCGTTAGAAAAAGTGCAGAGACGGGTGACTAAATTAATAAGGGGAATGGAAGGGTTAAGTTATGAGGCAAGATTAACAAGCTTAAACCTGTTTAGTTTAGAGAAACGGCGCCTTAGAGGGGATCTGATAACCTTATATAAATATATACGGGGCCATTATCAGCTATTGTCTGATAACCTATTCATTAACAGGACTATACATAGGACAAGGGGTCATCCATTTAGACTGGAAGAAAGAAAATTTAGCTTAAAGCATAGGAAGGGTTATTTTACGGTGAGAACAATAAAGCTGTGGAATTCTCTGCCTGTTGAGGTGGTTGGGTCAGAGTCTGTACACACTTTTAAAAAACGACTGGATGACTTCCTGCAGACATAGAATATTAAGGGTTATAATATTTAATATGTGGGTAAAAGCTTCTTGATCCAAGGAGAAATCTGACTGCCATTCTGGGGTCAAGAAGGAATTTTTTCCCAGTATGTTGCATATTGGTAAGCATTTCAGACGGGGTTTTTTGCCTTATTTTGGATCAACAGCAGTAGGTTATGTGGGAGAGGCTGAACCCGATGGACGCATGTCTTTTTTCAGCCTATATAACTATGTAACGTGTAAGAAAAAATAGAAAGGAAAAAAAAATCACAGATCACGCACAGTGTGATATATCTTGAAACAGTCCCCAAGACACAGACCGGGTTGTCCAGGGCATTCTGGGCAGTAAAAGATTGTGTCTCTCTGCCCCCTCTTGAAACACAACCTGCATCTTTTTTGGGGTTTCTGTTTGCCCTCAGTAGGGGGGATTTTATAAATAAAATGTGTAGCCCCAACTCTGTCCCCCATCACCGCCCGGGGAGCAGGTGCATCCTGGTACAAAACCCCCGAAATGACCTGGAGCTGAAACTGTAAAAAGGACAGCGTCACTCCGGGGTTTGCCTTTTTGCAGAGCAAAAAGGCATTGTGGGTTGCAATTTGCATCAGGTAAATTGCAACCTTTTTGTACCAGGCCCTTGACTTCCTCATAATCTGGTAGGGCTGGAGCAGCTGATCTGCCAGATCAACCCCACCCATATGCCGGTTATAGGCTTTGATGCACACTGGCTTCCTGATGCGCTCAGCTCTGCCAAGTACAGAGACCTCCACAGACCTCTCAGTGTGGATGGTGGATAGAAGGTATACATCCTTCTTGTCTCTGGACTTGACCGCCAACAGCTCCTCTTGGCGCAGAGCTGAGGGTCTCCCCCCTTTTTAACCGGGTGCGTACAAACTGTTCTGGTAAACCTACGCGGTTCTTGCGAACAATACCGCATGCTGCTGTATCAAAACAATACAGCAGCTTGAACAAAGGGACACTCGTATAAAAATTATCAACATACAAGTGGTACCCTTTGTTCATCAGGAGAAAAAGTAGGTCCCACACAATCTTGCCACTGGTTCCCATGTGTTCTGGGCAACCTGGAGGGTCAAGGCTACTATCCTTTCCCTCGTACACCCGGAAGGCCTGAGTATACCCACTCTCGCTGTCACAGAGCTTATACACCTTCACTCCATACCTGGAGCGTTTGGAATGAATATACTGCTTGAATCCCAGCCTTCCCTTGTATTTCATTAGGGATTCATCCACGCAGATATTCCTTCCAGGTGTATAAGCCTCTGCAAACCTGGCGGCGAAGTGGTAATCAGGGGGCGGATTTTATACAGCCTGTCAAACTGGGGATGCTCTCTAGGAGGGCACAGGCTGTTGTCACTGAAGTGCATGAAATGCAAAATGTTTTCATACCTTCTACGTGACATTGATTGGGGGTAAATGGGGGTAGAGCAGATGGGGCTACTGCTCCAGTAGGAGCGAATTGAGGGCTTCTTTATGATGCCCATCAGCATAGTAAGTGCCCAGAATTTCAGAAATTCTGGCACATCTAGCGGTGTCCATTGCTGCCTTGCCAAGTAGGAGTCTGGCTTCGCAGCACAATGCTGATGGGCATACAGGTTTGATTGGGCCACGATGTGGCCCAACAAATCATTCCCCATAAACACCTGCAAAAACCGTGTGGCGGTAAATCCTGCAACACCAATATTGATGCCAGGATTTGCCGTGAAAGGAGGGATATCTGGCCTCTGGCGATGAGGCACTACCCACTCCTCAGCTGGAGCTGTGCGTCTCTTGCTGGCAGGTGGTGGTCCAGGATCTGCATCAGAAACATCACTAGGAGATACATCAGCCAGCGTAGATGATGTATTTAGTGAGGTCTCTGAGCAGTTAGCGGGGTCAAAATCTGGGTCTGAGTCCGACGCAGATGCCTCAGATTCTGACGCCAGGATGGCATATGCCTCCTCGGCGCTGTACACCCTCTCAGACATTATATATAATAGATTATAAAATTTTATAATTATTATATATATAAGCGGATTATTGGTTCTAAGAAGAACCGTTGGGTTTCACAAGAAAATACAAATAAACACCTAAATCTCTCTAAATCCCTCTAAACCTACCTCAATTGTTCTAAATCTCCCTAAAATCTCTCTAAATCTGCCTCAATTTTTCTAATCTCACTAAATCTACCTAAAATCTCTAACCTGTCAAATCTGATCTCTCTCTCCAGGGCTGGATTAAGATCTCTATGGGCCTGGAGCTGAAGATTTTGGTGGCTTTTTTGGAATTTAGTGAAATGAAAGCATATTTTAGGTTATAGTGCAGATACGGATATATGTAACCAGGCAGATACTGTGTGAGTAAATTTACATTCAGATTTCAATCATTTAAAGCATGTAAAATAATTTTTTCACATTTTATCATCCAAACCTTTGTGGTTATATATTCTATAGGGAATTCTTGTTAATTTTTTTTAAATGGGATCCTGTTACTGCATTTTTCTGAGAAAATATACAATTTTAACCAGAAAAATGAAATATTTCCCTTGTGTTTTTTGAATAATATGACTGTATAAAACACTGATCTTGCTCCTAGCGTGGGAAATGAGAAGGTACGTAATGGCAGTGGTATTTCTCATTTTATAAGTGACAAATGGACAATGCCATTGCATTGGAACTTAAAATAAAAAGATAAAAACGTTTTTGGGTTTTCCTTTTAGATTTTACATGGTCATGTTTGGTATTAATGCAAAGGCCAGACGCTGACCTGTCCAATGACACCTCCCTTGACCTTGTGAGGTGTAAAGATTAGTAACGCAGGGTTCCAAAGTCACCCCCCCCTGTTCACTTTGCTGCAGTGCGGTGGTTTAGGTTTTTGGTGTAACAATACGTAATAACGGATCGTGCCCTCACCTCCACACTTGAGATGGTGAATTAGTGCAGCATCATTGTTCACTTTATAATTGAAAAGTGGAAAGTATTGCTGTTAGAAAGAAAAAATAAAGTAATATTATTTTATTTTTATTGTACATATGACCCTGTAGCTGCTATGGTGTTGGAGATAATGGGGTCCACATGTTCATAAATGCAGACATCGTTATTTTTTCTCTGGGCCTATTCTGGGGCATGGGCCTGGAGCTGCTGCTCCATCTGCCCCTATGTTAATCCGGCCCTGTCTCTCTCTCTCTCTCTCGCTCACCAAAACACAAGTGAGGAGAGGGAGGGAGAATCACAGAGGTCACGGCCAATATTTACAAAATATTGACCTGACCTGACAAATTAGAAATTTTATTTTGATTTTTTATAACTTTTGATTGGATGTTGCTAGCCTGCCTCTCTGATGAGGCAGGCTAGGAACATCCCACACAGCCCCAAGATGACCCTGCCCTTAGAAGGGCAGCGCCATCTTGGATGTCAGTTTTCTTTTATTTTATACCTTTTTATTTATTTATTTTACTTTTTTTAC
Source organism: Leptobrachium leishanense (assembly GCA_009667805.1). Taxonomy (NCBI): domain Eukaryota; kingdom Metazoa; phylum Chordata; class Amphibia; order Anura; family Megophryidae; genus Leptobrachium; species Leptobrachium leishanense. The sequence goes on along the minus strand of CM019066.1, from coordinate 60,802,205 downwards.
ACTTTTTTTAGTCTGCTGGGTGCCTTGATCCCTCGAGGCACCCAGCAGAGCACCTGAACACTCATGTGATCTTATTTGTACTGAGTGCCACGATACCTCGTGGCACTCAGTACTTCCTGCCGCTACCGGAAGTGATCGCTCGGGGGGAGCGATCACAGACGGACCGGCGGCAGGTAACCATATTGCAAGGATGCCTCGATGTCGAGGCATCCCTGCAATATACTCAGAGCAGCTGGAAGCGATACCGATCGCTTCCAGCGCTCTGTAGAAGTACGAGGCACCTTTCCGGTCAAACCGGATGTTGATCGCTCCCGGGGAGCGATCACAAGGGGCCCTGGCACTTCTGTCCGCCATTGCACGGATGCCTGGACTCCCAGGGAGCGTGCAATGGCCCTGGAGCTGCTGGAAGCGATCCGATCGCTTCCAGCGTTCTCAAGAAGTGCAGGGCAACTTTCCGGTCAAACCGGATGTTGATCGCTCCCGGGGAGCGATCACAAGGTGCCCCGGCACTTCTAACCACCATTGCATGGATGCCTGGACTCCCAGGCAGCCTGCAATGGTGTTTGAGCTGCTGGAAGCGATCCGATCGCTTCCAGCGCTCAAAAGACCGCAGGACGTACCATGTACGTCAGCGGGTCTAAAAGAGACCCGCGGCCGTGATGTACATGATACGTCCAAGGTTCTAAGGGGTTAAATATAAACAATGAACAAATTTCAAAATAATCTGGAGCAGAAAGTTGTTGATACAATTTGCACTCGCCACAAGGGAAAATAATCAAATATGCATGAATATAGGAATATACAGGTGAAACTCGAAGAATTAGAATATGGTGCAAAAGTTCATTTATTTCAGTAATGCAGCTTAAAAGGTGAAACTAATATATGAGATAGTTCAAGCTGTGATTGATCACCTTTTTCTTCCACACTTTTCCCTTCCACATAACTTTCTATAATTGTGCTTTGATACAGCACTTTGGGAACATCCAACTTCTTTTGCAATGATCTTTTGAGGCTTTCCCTCCTTATGGAGGGGGTCAATGACGGTTTTCTGCACAACGTCAGGTCAGCAGTCTTTCCCATGATTGTGATTCCTACTGAACCAGACTGAGAGACCATTTAAAGGCTCAGGAACCCTTTGCAGGTGTTATGGCTTCATTAGCTGAAAAGAGTGGGACACTTTGAGCCTAGAATATATTGCACCTTTTCACAATATTCTCATTTTCTGAGATTGTGGAACTGGGGTTTTCATGAGCTGTAACCAGAATCATCACAATTATGACAAATCACAGCTTGAACTATCTTGCTTTGCATGTAATGAGTCTCATATATTAGTTTCACCTTTTAACTTGCATTACTGAAATAAATGAACTTTTGCTCCATGTTCTAACTTTGAGTTTCACCTGTATTAAAAATTGCAAAGGACAAGTGCAAACAGCCCCTCTGTAGAACTAATAAAATATTGTATCCCTGGCTAGATTCTTACTGAGGCAATGACTATCATCGCTAAACTATAAGGTTGTCAGAAGCCTACAACTTCAGTAGCTCAAGCCGTGGATTAAAACTAGGGATGAACTGTTCGGTTCGGACGGTTCGGAGTTCGACCCGAACTTAGCCTGTTCGATTAGATCGCGAACACCGAACATTTCCGGGTGTTTGCCGCATGTTCGACCACAATGGACCACAATGCATTTTCCCACTGGCCTGAAGCTCGTAATTGGCTACAGCCTTGCACCTGACCACAGGTCTGGTGCAAGACAGGTTCAACAGTATGCCAATCACGGCTCAGAGTCCTGATTGGGCAAATTTTACCCAATCATGGGCTCACAGCGCTAAGTCCCGCAGCACACTATATAACGTTTCCACGCGCCGATTCTGCACGCATTTAAGAGGAGATAGTTGTGTGTTGTTACTGCCGGTCTGCCACACTACTGGGGGGGGCCTCATTTCTACCAAATATCAGGGAATTTAGGTGATGTGTGTCTTGTCACTGTACCAGCAAGTTTTTTGGGGGTTTACAACTTTCTTTAAAACATTTGTGAATTGAGGTGATCTTCTGTGTCTTGTCACACAGCCAGCAAGTCTCTTTGGGGCTCACTAATTTCTTTAAAACATTTGTGAATTGAGGTGATCTGTGCCTTGTCACACAACCAGTACCACGCAGTATTTTGGGGCTCACTAATTTCTACAAAACATTTGTGAATTGAGGTGATCTGTGTCTTGTCACACAACCAGTACCACGCAGTATTTTGGGGCTCACTAATTTCTTTAAAACATTTGTGAATTGAGGTGATCTGTGTCTTGTCACACAGCCAGTACCACGCAGTATTTTGGGGCTCAATAATTTCTACAAAACATTTGAGAATTGTTATAATCCATGTGTTCTCACTGGCTGCCACCCATCAAGGGGTCTCACTGATTTATAGGAGGTTTCACTGCCACCCATCAAGGGGTCTCACTGATTTATAGGAGGTGTCTGAGACTTGTAATCTGTGTCTTGTCACTGGCTGCCAGCTATCAGGGTGTCTCACTGAGTAATACCAGAGTTCTTTAAATCTTTATACCAGAGTTAAATCAGAGTTCTGTATATATTAATCTATATACTGTATCACTCACCATGTCTGAAAGAACAAAAAGGACAGGCAGACGCTCCCAGACACAGATAAGAGGGCAAGCAGCCCCTGTGTCGGGAGGCTGTGCCTCTGGTCGTGGTGGACATGGTGCATCCTCTGCAGGGGCACGCTTGTCCTTTCTAACTGGTGCTGGCCGTCTTAAGCAGCAGCAACATACAGAGGACTTGGTGGATTGGCTAACCAGGCCATCCTCATCCTCCAAGTCCTCTGCCAGCCAGGCTTCTAGTGCTTTACAGTCCACCTCAGCTGCCAAAGCATCTAATGCAGCCTCCATGTCCACAGCTACTCCTGCCGTAGCCTCGCTATCACACACGGAGGAGTCAGCTGAATTGTTTGACTACAATGAGAGTGACATGCTGCTTGAGGATGCGCAGCAAGTACAGTGCTCTGATTCAATCTCTGAGGTTGAGGAAGGGAGTATAATCAACCTAGAGGAAGGGGGTGCCAGTGATGACACACAAATAACTGGCACTCATGTTGCCCCAGCAGCTGCAGCATACTGCCAAGTTGGCTCCAGTGACGAGATAGGGGGTGATGATGATGACAATGATGATGAGGTCACTGACTCCACCTGGGTGCCAGATCGAACAGAGGAATTAAGTGAGGAAGAGGGGGAGGAGGAGGCACAGCAAACACGAGGCACAACATCCTCTGTGACCAACCATAGCACTAGCCAGTCCAAGGCATCACATGTCAGAGCTGCTCCGGTGCAGAGCGCTGTTGTTTCAAAGAACACATGCAGGAACTCTGTTGCCTGGGAGTTCTTTAAGAAATGTGCAGTAGAGCGCAGCGTTGCTATTTGTAATCTATGTCAGATGAGGCTTAAGCGTGGGAAAGATACCGGACACTTGGGTACCACATGCTTGAGGCGACATATGAACAACTGCCACACATCCCGTTGGCGCAAAACTTTGCATAGGTCCTCCTCATCTGTCTCTACCCCCACTGTATGTCCTGCCATGTCATTGCCTACAACATCCACCGACAGGGATGATGCTACAGTAATGGATGTACCAGGTCCTTCCTCACAATGTGACATCATCCCAGTAGCTGAAGATTTACGCAGTCAGATTATGTTGCCGCAGCTGCTGCAGCAAAAGAAAAAAATATAGTCCCAACGATCCCCAAGCACAGCGTCTAAATGCCAGCTTAGCAAAATTACTCGCATTGCAGCTGCTGACTTTCCAGCTGGTGGACTCTGCTCCCTTCCATGAATTTGCTGAATGTGCTGTACCACAGTGGCAGGTTCCAAAACGCCATTACTTTTCACGCAAGGCTATACCAGCACGTGGAAGACAATGTTATCCAGTCATTTGGAAAGGCAGTCAGCAACAAGGTGCATGTGACTTTAGACACGTGGTCCAGCAAGCATAGACAGGGTCGATACATTTCCTTAACGGCACACTGGGTAACTCTGATTGCAGCTGGGAGGGATCCAAGATGGGGCTCTGTGCTGGAGCTTGTTCATCCACCATGCCTCCTGAAAGCTGCTTGTATGAGGTCTGTCTGCTCTACCACCACCTCTCCCTCTTCCTCCTCCTCCTCCTTCTGTGTCTCTGGTGAAGTGGCAGTTAAACCGACGCCTGACAGGGTCTACGCAATGGCTCAAGCAAAGAGATGCCATACTGTGCTTGAGCTGGTTTGTTTAGGGGACAGGAGCCACACTAGGCCAGAAATTCTGTCAGCTCTGCAGGGGCAGGGGCAGAGATGGTTAACACCACGCCAGCTGGGAATGATCGTCTGCGATAATGGCAGCAACCTTCTCTCCGCCCTACGCAAGGGTAAATTGACGTTATCATGCCTCGCACACGTCCTAAATCTAGTGGTACAGCATTTCCTAACTGTCACGGGATGGCCCAGCACCCTCAGCCAGGGGCGGCGCGCAGTGACAGTGGTGACATGGACACTTGGGTGTGGTGGCACGCACCCCGTTTTACCAGTATTTTTATTTAGATGTGATTATTGTGTGGTGTAATAAAGTGCTCCCCGTTGGTTATGGTGTAATGTATTTTTCCCTTTGTTTGCCTTGCTCGCCGCCATTTTCCGATTCTTGTGGCGCAGTTGGAATTTCGATTCGGAAAATGGCCGATCCGAACCATCCGGTTCGGATCGCAAAATGGCCGATTCGGACCATCCGGTCCGAATTGGCGACTCCCTGAAGGATGGTGGCCAATGGGTCCCGGGAGGGCGGGCAAGGAGTCCCATTGTATTCTAATTCTAATGAGAAGTAATAAAAGTCTGTAATGTAAACAATAAAGGCAGATTCTGCAGTGCATTCAGCTTGGTCTGGTGTGGCTTTATTTCCACCGTATTTTCGGATCTGAGTGTCCCCCGCGGCCTCAGAATACGGTGCCCATCCGATCCGAATCGAGCGCGCTGACCCTGCATCGAGCATCAGGGCAGCGGCGCTGCATAAGAAGATTCGATCGGGGAGATTCAGAGATCCGAACCGAAGGGCGCGGCCGCGTACCGCGCTTCGGTATTGCGAGGGATTGCGGTGCGATCCGAATCCCTCGCCCATCCCGGCAGATCCGAAGATTCCTTCAGCCCTGGTCCGATCCGAAAAGTCGTTCACCGAGATCCGAAAAGTTACCCGCACCGCGATCGGAAACGTTTCCCGCAAGATCCGAAACGTTTCCCACATCGAACCGAAGATTCCTCCGCGGCTGGCAGATCCGATCTCCACGGACGTCCCACACCCGCAAGGTCAGTGAACCAGCTGCTCGGGACGCTGAGTGCCGTATGGCTCAGTGGTCGGGCTGGTTCTGGGCAGGGGTCCCCTCCACCGCCCGCTAACCCTTCCCCAGGGTCACGCCAGGCCGCACGAGACGCCGAGTGCGCGTCACTCGGTAGTCGGGCCAGCGGTAAGCGAAGGGGTCACGCAGATTGAGCACACCCGCAGGCGGAACAACATCCCATTCCGTCATACTAACCAAGTACCCAGGGCTGCCAGAGCTTCTCATCCAGGCCAGAAAAGTCTGCAGCCACTTTAGATGGTCATTCCCAGCAAGCGTTCGCCTGGCAGAAATTCAAAGAGAATTCCACATTCCCACACACCGTCTGATCTGTGACATGCCCACCAGGTGGAACTCGACATTAGCAATGCTGCAGCGTCTGCACAAGCAGCAGAGGGCCATCAACGAGTACCTGTGTGAGTATGGCACAAAGACAGGTTCAGGTCAACTTGGTTTTCCCCCCCCGCAGTGGCTGATGATCAAGGATGCATGCACTGTACTGTCACCATTTGAGGAGGCAACGAGGATGGTGAGCAGGGACAGTGCATGCATCAGTGACACAATTCCTTTAGTGTTCCTGCTGGAGCACACTCTGCGGGGAATTATAGATGTGGCTCTAGAGGCAGAGCAGCGGGAGGAAGAGGAGACCTTCCCTAGCTCTCAAGGCCCCAGTCTTTCCACAGACAGCATTCCAGCGGGTCCTACTCAGATGAGACAGGAGGAGGAGGAGGCAGATTTATTTAAGTAGGGGGGGCATTGAAGGTGGGGATTCCTCAAGGGAGGGTTTCGTGTGCCCAGAAACACAAGGGCTAGTGCGTGGCTGGGAGGAGGAAGTACACGATACAGTCATCCTCATTGACCAGGAAGACTCGGAAGCTAATGCCACCTCCAATCTACGCTGCATGGGCTCCCTAATGATGCAAAGCCTGCTAAAGGACCCCAGGATTCGTGCTATCAAGGAGAGGGATCATTACTGGTTGGCAGCCCGTCTTGATCCACGATACAAGGGTAAAGTTGCAGAACTCATCATGCCCGCACAGAGGGAGCACAGGATGAAAAAACTTGAGGACGCTCTAAAGCGACACTTGTGTAACACCTTTCCAGGCACTGGTAGATTACCAAGTGCTGACACACGTGCTTCTGAGGCTGCGGATGATCAGAGGAATAGTGGTGAAGGCCAGGGCTGCTTGACTGATGCATTTTTACATTTTTTTAGTCCTCGACGCCCAGGGACGTCAAATGTAGGCACCCATTGCCAGCGTTTTCACCATATGGTGCAGGACTACCTAGGGGCAAGGGCAGACCTGGATACCTTTCCAGCAGATGATCCACTGGCTTACTGGGTGTTGAGATTGGATCACTGGCCAGAACTTAGCCAATATGTTATGCAGCTACTAGGTTGTCCTTCATCTAGCGTGATTTCTGGAAGGACGTTCAGTGCCGCTGGAGGTTTTGTCACAGACAAAAGAGTGCATCTGTCCACCGACTCTGTAGACCGGCTGACATTTATAAAAATGAATCAGTCCTGGATCAGCAGCTATCAATCCCCTGATGCTGAAGTAATGGAATAGATCAGGGATGTCCTCTTCTGCATTCACAAAACCTCCAGCACTGAACTCTTCCACAATACAACAAAAGGGTTACGATGTGAAGGCACTTGCTGCCATGAACGGCACAATATTTGGCTTTACTGATGCCTGTGCCAGATTTATATCATTTTAATTTTTTGAACCGCAGGGTCCAACCCTGCACTCTTCCACAATACTACAGAGGGGTTACGGTGTGATGATACTTGCTGGCCTGGCATTAAAGGCACAATATCTGGGTGCACTGACGCCCATTACCAGATAAAAAACTTTTCAATATACTGTAGGACCACATGGTCCACCCCTGCATTCTTCCACAATACTACAGAGGGGTTACTGTATGATGATACTTGCTGGCCTGGCAGTCTTGCACCAAAGGCACAATATCTGGGTGCACTGACGCCTTAACCAGATGCATATCTTTTTAATATAGGACCGCAAGGTTTACCCCTGCATTCTTCCACAATACCACAGAGGGGTTACTGTATGATAGTACTTGCAGGCCTGGCACCAAAAGCACAATATTTGGGTGCACTGCCACTGACGCCTGTATCAGATTCATATCCTCAGAGGGGTTACAGTGTGACGGCACTGTTGGGGATGCTAAAGGACCAATTTTGAAGCACCTATTGTTACTTTCATCCAAAGCCTGCATAAGTTTCACAATAATTTAGACAAAAAAAATCCGTAAACTTTTTCTGCGTGTACGAAAATGTCTCCTCTTTTCATACAGACTGCCGCCCTTAGCAGTTGTTTTTGGATAGATTAAAGGAAAAGCATTTACCGTCATATGAAACGTCATTTTTTTGTTTTTAAGTGTTTCTATACATCCTAGAAATCCGCCACTTCACGGGCAAGTTATGGGGACCTCCTAGGCACGATATTTGAAGGAATTTTTTCGTTTTTATTTTTAACCCTTATTTCATGGAAAACTCACTGTCCCTTTAACCCCTTAAGGACCCCTGACGTACCCTGTACGTCCTGTCCACAGGTCTCCCTTAGACCCGCGGACGTACAGGGTACGTCAGCGGCGCCTAATCCCCCTCCCGCCCGATACTCACCTCCCTCGCTGGATCCCACGGCGATCTGGTAGGGAGGAAGCCTGCCCATGTGATTTACATGGGCAGGCGAGGCTGATGACGTCGCCACGCTGTGTGGTGATGTCATCAGCAGGCATCCCCATGCAATTCAATGGAGGGGAGGGGGGGCTCATTCGGAGCCCTCTATCTCCCCAACCATTAAAGCTAGGGAGATGCCGTTTGCACTGCTGGAGAGGGGAGAGTCTCCCCTTTCCAGCGGTGTATGGCATTAACCTTTTCGCTGCCGAATCGCGTTTCGGCACTAATTGGCGCCAAAACGTGCTTCGAACCTGGAGGGGGGCTGACATCTTGGATGTCAGCCAAGCCTCCAGGTCCCCCCCACCCACTGACAATCTCACCATATGTGGGAGGATGTCAGTGGGCCAGTTAACCATCTAGCTGCCATGTAGAGATAAGGGTATCCTAAGGATCCCTTTATCTCCCGATCCATGGCAGCTAGATGGTCATATTTGACATCATTTGAAAGGCCTGATTATGGCCTTTCCAATGATACCAAACATGACCAGGTTCGGTTTAAAATAAATAAATAAATAATTAAATTAAATAAAAAAATGATTTTTTTTAAAAAGTTTTTTGTCTGGGGGGGGTTTAATTAAATAGGACCTAGGCTTTCATCTAAAAATAATTAGCACAAAATTGTCAGAATGAACGCAGCGCACATAGGTGAACTGTCTCAGCAGCGAAAGGGTTAAAAAGCAAACGCATGTAAATATTGGGTATTTCTAGTCTCGGGACAAAATTTTGAACCTATTTAGCCGGGGTCTTTTTGGGTGGTTGTAGATTTTGGGGATTAAATTCCGAAAAAGTGTGTTTTTACAATTTTTTCATCATATATCATATTTTTTTTTTAGTAAATTATTCGATATGATGGAAATAATGGTATTTCTAGAAAGTCCATTTAATGGCGGGAAAAAGGGTGTATAATATGTGTGGGTTGAATAAACGAGTAAGAGGAAAATTTGACCTAAACACTAACAGCGCAGAAACGTAAAAACAGCAGCGGTCACTAAAAGACGGATTTGTGTAAAACTCTTCCTTCATCCAAAGGATCCTGCTGCCATCACCACTTCATGATGACACAGGTTCTTTTCCCTCTGCTCGATCTCCCAAACCCAGATTTGATGTTCTATCTCCATCATTCGGGTTTGATGGGCCTGCTCTCTCTTCTCCCGCTGTAATTTGGAGACTTTTGCCATCACCTCTGTGATAATATCATGGCTGGGATTTGGACCATACCTTCCCAGACGTTCTCTCCCTCTCCTAGTGAAGTCGCACTCCTCCATTTTTCTATGCTGTCCCACAATCCCGTGCTTTCTGTGCTTAGTCTGTGATGTATCTCTGCGCAAGTTTTGAGAAGGGAAATCCCACCGCTGCCACCAGATTGTGGGGGTTATTCAAACAGCACCGCAATCAGGGCCGCCATCAGGGCATTACACCCCATGCTGCCGTAAGGGGCCTGTCGCCCAGGGGGGCCCGGGCCGGCGTCTGGGGGGGCCTGGGCCACTGGGGCCCCGTTGGCAGTGGCGACGCCCTCCTTCAGCTCCGGTATCGGACTCTGAGTCCGAATCCGGAGCTGACTGTGTGCAACGGTCTCTCCCCCTCCCCCTGGCAGCACGAGGAAGCAGGACACAGAAGTGCGACATTTCAATCAACAGCGCCATCAGCAGTGGTATGTAACATTTTAAATTATTATATTTGCCAAAATATTTGTGCGTGTGCCGTATGGGAAGAGGGGATCACGGGGCGGGGGGCCCCATTCTGAGGGTCTGTAAGGGGCCCCAAAATTTCTGATGGCTGGCCTGACCGCAATTTCAGCAAAATTTTGGTGCTCTTTTGTTCGGTGTGCTTCCAGCTCGCTGACCCAGAATTCAGCATTCACTGCAGGAACCCTGAGGTGTGCCAAACAAGGAGTCGCTGAAGGCCGCTGATGATCTGCCAAACGCTGAACTGACGCCGCTTACTAGTACGTCCCACCGGTGTGAACTCCCGATGGGCACAACCACCGGATGGCAAAAGGGTTGAAAGTGGCCAAGATGTGAGGAGTGCCCCCCTGGTCTGGAGATATCCTTGGGTGAAGTGGAGGAGTTTCGTCCGCCCTACCCTGTGTCACCAGCAGCCGGGATTTTTTAATTTCCTGCCGGTCACCAGATCGGTCACTAGTGGAAGCGAGCGTTCTCAGAGAGCCAGCGATGGATCAGATCTGTGCATGCGCGTGCAGCTCCCATTCCTCACTCTGACCAGGCACTACGAGACCTGTGTACATAAAGTGTGTGAGTCCCGTAGCGCTGCACAATGTGCGGCTCCTACACTACGCAAGCTGTATAGATGCACAAACTGCACAGAAAAGCTGCAGGTACTTCCAAGATCGAGATTCCCTGAGCTGAAGAGAATGAGCAGCGCGTTGCGAGAGGAAGAAGGGGAGGAAATAAACCCCAAAATAGAAAAATTATTTAAAATCAATTAGGCGGAGGCTGTCATCAAGATCCGCAAAAATTATTTAAAATTAATTAGGCGGAGGCTGTCATCAAGATCCGCAAAAATTATTTAAAATTAATTAGGCGGAGGCTGTCATCAAGATCCGCAAAAATTATTTAAAATTAATTAGGCGGAGGCTGTCATCAAGATCCGCAAAAATTATTTAAGGGCAGAAAAGGGAAACTGTATTAATCAATAGAACATTCCTTTAACCAAAAAGCAATAAAATACGGTGAAAAGCGCAAAGTGCTTGATGTATATAGAGTGGCATGAAACTTTTAAAGATGACCACTAGGTGTCTCCCCACACCATAAATCCTCAAAAATACACACACACACCCACCTCAATCCATAAGGGGGTATTCAGAGAGCACCGAAATGTCACCAACATTTCAGTGCTCTCATGTTTGCCGCACTTCGGCGAGTTGAATTCACTGACCTTGCAGTGAATTCAGCATTCACCGCAGGGTCCCCAAAGTGCAGTGAATAAACCCGCCGAACTCATCCGAAAAAAACTTTGAATCGATTTGAAGAACCAAAGCAAATCCACTGAATCAATTTGAAAAAACACAGGCAAAAAATGCCGAGGACCCGCCGAACAGACTGCCAAATCGATCTTCAAACCGCGACGACCCGCCAAACAGACCTCCAAATCGATCTTCAAACCGCAACGACCCGCCGACCAGACCACCAAATCGATCTTCAAACCGCGACGACCCGCCGAACAGACCACCAAATCGATCTTCAAACCGCGACCAGCCGCCGACCAGACCACCAAATCGATCTTCAAACTGCGACGACCCGCCGAACAGACCACCAAATCGATCTTCAAATCGCGACCAGTCGCCGGAAAAGGTTGACCAGCCACCGAACAGGGGTAAAGAAAAAATGCAACTTTCAAAAAGTGTTATGAAAAAAAACTACTGCATGAAGATGTCTGGAAATAATATATAAGATCCTATGAATAATAATAAAATGGTCTGTTACAGAATAAAAAAAAAACTATGAAAAAAAATCTGAATCAAAAATCTTGCCTAAGAAAATTCTAAACAATACATAAATAAAGAGACTTTTTGCTGCAGATTAAAATAATAACCAGTTTATTAGAAATTGAATTAAAACTGGAATATTTTTTTATAGGATCTTTTTTACTATTCAGGCACATTTTAATGCATTTTTGTTGGTTGAAACACCTTTTTACAAGTATAGCATAATTCGTTTTCTTCCCCAGTTTGTTGGCATTCGGCGGTCTGATGAACGGTCTTCGTTGGCGTTCAACAGTCTGTTCGGCGGCTCCACGTTCAGCGCACTGCGGGAACTTTGCGGCGAATAGTGAATTCACTGATATTTCGGTGCTTTCTGAATAACCCTGTAACAGAGCTCCTAACTCAACTCGAGTCTCTCTGTTAAAGTGATGCCTTCTGTAGTTATCTGGCGAACCACATTGACCCTTCCCGAATACGATGGTCGCTTCGTGTCATTGAGCTACACTAATTCCTGCAACTATGGTCAACGATGGTATATAGCAGCTACCCACAGCATGACTCGTGACTGCATGTAGGATTGAAATAGAACTATTATTAGGGACAACCAGATATTTATGTGGTCAAACGGGTCAATTACAGTCACAAAATCACAACATCTTCTGGGGGAGGTTTTTGTGTAACCTAATGAGATTTAGGACAGACAGTGAGAACATTACTTAAGCTTTCTAAATGAGTTAAGACAATGGTGATCACGATTGACAAGGGGATTACAGTTTAAAACAACAGATAACAGGCAGTGTTTGTCTGACAACGAAGATTAAAGCTCCTCAAACATAAACAGATATTAACACATTCCTGAGAGCAGGCTTTTTTTTTGAGAAAGGATTTTTCCAGGAAGGATACATTGAGATTTCTCTCATTTTCAAGTATATCCTGGGTGTCGAGCATGTACCGTTAGGTGTCTTGCCCAAGGACACTTACTGGGGAGGTGCTCTTGCACCAGGATCGAACCTGTGTCTCCACAGTCTCTCTCCATGGTTATAGAGCAGTGATGTTACCTCTACTCCACCTTGCTGGTACTACTGGAAGACTAATCTGATCTGAAGATAGTAACAGACAATAACATCATTCTTGCAAAACAAATCCTCGAACACCCCCTCCCAAACAACAGGGCCCCGGCCCTGCAATCCTTCCGAGTCTGTGACAAACCCCTGATGTGTAAAATCACTGAATTTGCTCCTGGCGCGGGAAATGAAAAGGTGAGTATTGGAAGTGGCGTTGTGAGCCTTAGAGGGAATTTAACCCTTTCGCTGCTGAGGCTTTTCCCGCCCCTGTGCTGAGGTCATTTTTTACCTGTTTTGCGCATCATGTTTAAACGTGTTTTGAAGGCTTATTTTAGTATATGACCCAGACATATTATATATCGTTCTTTCCGTCAGACTCGGTAGATTCATAATATGTCATTATTATATGTATACGTTATGTCATGTTTGTATATTATACAAAAAAATGCAATAAAATATGTATTTTCAATAATTTACAATGTGTAAAGTGTTTTTTTCCACATTTTAACATGCGAGCAATTGCGGTTATATTTTGTATGGGGTGCGCTTGTTAAAAAAATTAGAGATGGTGTCTCGTTACATTTTTTTTTGGGGAAAATGACACCATTTTTAACAAACGCACCGCATACAAAAATCGTTAATGCAGCATCATTGTTCACATTATAATTGAAATGGGAACAATATTGCTGCATTAACAAACCAAAAAAAATAAAAAAAAAGTGTTTATTTTTTTTTTTTTAATTTTTTTTTTTAATTTTTTTATTTTTTATTTTTCTTTTTTTTTTTTTTTTTACAAATTTTTTTACTTTCATGTTTGGTATCGTTGGAACGGCCATGCTCTGGCCGATCCAACCATATCAAAATTTAACCCCTAACTGCCACGGATCGGGAGATAGGGAGTTCATTGGAACTCCCTATCTCCACAGTTCGTGGCAGTTAGGGGTTAACTGTAGGACTGGCGTCATCGTGCTATGCACGATGACGCCAGTCCTCTGGGGGAGTTCCCGGAAGCTTGGCCGACATCCAAGATGTCGGCCAGCTCCCGGGAAGGATCGCAAACCGGCGCTTTTCAGCGCCGATTTGCGATCCAGCTCCCCAGGGGTTAATGCCAGGCATCATTTGGAAGGGCAGGCTGTGCCCTTCCAAATGATGCCTGGGTTAAGCCCCTGTGTGCCGCCGATCGGGAGGGAGAGAGGTCCGAAGGACCTCCCCCCCTCCCTTTCAGGCGCCTCCTCCGCACATGCGGGGGGGGCGCCTGAATTAGGTGTCATCGCGGGGGCGCGATGACACCTAATAATGGCGGCCACTGCTCCGGATGCCGGGCTGACATCCAGGATGTCAGCCCGCACCGGAGGGGTCAGCGATCGGCCGGAACCTGGCCGAACGCTGACCCCAATGCGAGGACGCGCTCAGCGCGTCCTCCGCATACCAGCGGTAATGCTGAGGACGCGCTCAGCGCGTCCTTAGCATTGAAGTGGTAAAAAAAAAATAAAAAAAAAAATATTTTTTCATTTGTGCTTATTACATGATGGGGAATGGTATTATAGGAAAGGCCAGACTGTCACCGGTCCAGTGACGCCTCACCTGACCTTGTGGGGTGTACAGAATGGAGATACCGGGGTTCTAAGGACCCTCGCCTCTTCTCCCAACGGTTTGGCAATTTATGTTATACACTGTGTGTCATCCCCACACTGCGATTGACAAAGAGATTACAGTTTAAAACAACAGATAACGGGCAGTGTTTGTCTCAAAACGAAGATTAGCAGCTCCTCAAACATAATCAGACATTAACACATTCTGAGAGCAGGTTTACTGGAAGGCTAATCTGATCAGCAGATAGTAACAGACAATAACATTATTCTTGCGAAATAAATCCCCGAACACCCCCTCCCAAACAACAGGGCCCCGGCCCTGCGATCCTGGGGTTCATGACAAACCCCTTATGTGTAAATCACTGAACTTGCTCCCGGCGCGGGAAATGAGAAGGTGGGTATTGGAATCAGCGTTGTGAGCCTTAGAGGGGAAAAAAATATATTTTTAAATGTTTTTATTTTCTCATTTGTGCTTATTACTTGACTAGGTATAAAGCCTGCCCAGAGGGCAGTCTATTGTTGTAGAGGATATGGCTGCCCAGTGCTCCCAATGATGTGGCTGCTTATCGCACCCAGGTTCTGACTGCTCAGTTCTCCCCAGAATCTGGCTACTCAGGTGCTCCCCAGGATCTGGCTGTTCTCAGTGCATCTCCTGGATGAGCGCGCAGCTGACCTATGGGATTGCGCACGCATCCTGCTCTCCTGGATGCGTGCGCAGTCGACCGGTAGGGCTGCGAGTCCCTGTTATGCCTGCGCCAGGGTACTAAATCCCTGGGTGATTACGCACTGGAGTTTAGATCCTTGGCTTCTGAGTTGAACTGGAATAATGAGGCTTTGGTAGCCTGCTCTCTCCCACCTGCACCTACCAGCATCTCCCTCCACCCCCATCCCTCTCCTTCTCCTCCTTCGAGACACACTGCATCCGCCTGTTCTCTCCTCTGGCTCTCAGGGTGGCAGTCATCTACCGCCCACCGGGACCAACCTCCCAGTTCTTTGACCACTTTGCTACCTGGCTTTCTCACTTCCTGTCTTCTAATCTTCCATGCCTAATTCTCGGGGACTTCAACATCCCATTGATGATCCTTCCGCCCCTGCTGCCTCCAAACTTCTTTCACTCACGTCCTCCCTTGGACTCACACAATCCTCCCTCCTCCCTACCCACCGCGATGGTCACGCTATTGACCTTGTCTTTTCCAACCTCTGCTCCATTTCTGAGTTCAACTGTCACCCTTTCCCCATCTCTGACCACCACCTTCTCTCTTTCAACCTATCTGGACTTCCTAAACACCCTGCTCCCCCACCCCGCACACACACTCGCAGAAATCTACATGCTGTGGACCCCCATCAATTCTCCAACCTACTTCACCACCTCCCTCATACCTCATCCTTCACCTGCCCTGATGCTGCCACTAATCACTACAACACTACTCTTATCTCTGCTCTAGACGCTCTTGCTCCTCTTCGACTCTGTAAGGCCCCACGCCGCCAGCTTCAGCCCTGGCACACCCTCCAGACACGCTACCTGCAAAGATGCTCCCGCACTGCAGAGCGTGCCTGGAGGAAATCCCGCTCTGAAGCTGATTTTGTTCACTTCAAGTTTATTCTCCGGTCATACACCTCTGCCCTCCACTTGGCCAAACAATCCTTCTTCTCATCTCTTATATCTACGCTGTCCTCCAACCCTAAACGGCTCTGGTCCACCTTCAACACCCTCCTCTACCCACCTGCACCTCCCCCACAGCTGCCTTCAGCGCTCAAGACCTGGCAGACTACTTCCTCAGTAAAACTTTAACTATCAGAAGCAACATCCCAACACAAGATAGTTATCTGCCACCTCCACTCCCACAGGTCCCCTCTGCCACCCTCTGTCGCTTCCTCCCAGCCACTGAGGAGGAAGTCAATTCCTTATTGTACTCCTCACATCTCACCACGTGCCCGCTCGACCCCATTCCCTCACATCTAATTCCTCCCCTCTCCTCCTCCCTCACCCCTGCTCTCACACAATCTTCAACCTTTCTCTCGCCACTGGCTCCTTTCCATCCGCCTTCAAACACGCGCTAGTTACCCTTTACTAAAGAAACCATCCCTAGACCCCAACTCTCCATCCAACTACCGCCCTGTATCCCTGCTTCCCTTCACATCTAAGCTCTTCGAAAACTAGTCTTCAACCGCCTCTCCCTCTTCCTGTCCTCCAATTCCCTACTTGACCCCCTGCAATCTGGCTTCCGTCCCCTACACTCAACTGAAACTGCCCTCACCAAAGTCACCAACGACCTCCTAACTGCTAAAAAACACGGCCACTATTCTATTCTCATCCTGCTCAACCTCTCGGCTGCTTTTGACACTGTTGACCACCCCCTCCTTCTACAGACCCTCAACTCTCTGGGTCTCGGTGACACTGCACTCGCTTGGGTCGAATCCTATTTATCAACAGGTCCTTCTGTGTGTCCTTTGCTGGAAACTCCTCCTCCTCATTGCCTCTATCTGTTGGTGTACCTCAAGGCTCTGTCCTTGGTCCTCTGCTCTTTTCCATCTACACCTCCTCCCTGGGCAAAATCATCAACAGCTTTGGCTTCAATTACCACCTCTACGCTGATGACACTCAGATCTACCTCTCTACCCCTGATCTCTCTCCCCCTGTCCTTTCAAAAGTCAGTGACTGTTTATCTGGCATCTCCTCCTGGATGGCCTCCCACCACCTAAAGATCAACAGGTCAAAGACTGAACTCCTACTTATTCCTCCCTCCAATGCCTCCCCACCTCCTGACTTCTCTATCACGGTGGAGGTATCACCATTTTCCCATCAAACCAAGTTCGCTGTCTTGGAGTTACACTTGACTCTGCTCTTTCCTTCATCCCCCACATCCAGTCTCTTTCCACCTCCTGCTGATACCAACTGCGTAAATTTCCAGAATTCGGCCATTTCTTACCGCTGTCACCACAAAACAACTCATACACGCCCTGGTAATCTCCCGACTCGACTATTGCAATAATCTCTTATCTGGCCTCCCTCTGTCCCGCCTCTCCCCCCTACAATCCATCCTGAACGCCTCCGCCAGGCTAATTCACCTCACCCGCCGCTCTGTCTCTGCCGCTCCCCTCTGCGAGTCCCTTCACTGGCTCCCATCCACTGCCAGAATTAAGTTCAAAATCCTTATCCTTACCTACAAAACCCTCACTAACTCAGCTCCCCACTACCTGTCCTCACTAATCACCAAATACACCCCGGCCCGCTCCCTAAGGTCAAGCAGTGACCTGCGACTAGCTTCTCCCCGCATCACCTCTTCCCATGATGAGACTGCAGGATTTCTCATGCACAGCCCCCACTCTGGAACGCTCTCCCTCGTACTGTCAGACTTTCCCCTAACTTCTCTTCCTTCAAACGCTCCCTTAAAACGTTCCTATTTAGGGAAACCTACCACCCAACTCACTGACGCAACCATCAATCACTCTCACCTTACAGTCCTCTCCTCCTGTTTCCAACCCCAACCCTCCCAGATTGTGAGTTCCTACGGGAATAGGCCCTCATCTCCTCCTGTACTGTTTGTCAAATGTTGTTCAATGTATTGTAACCCTGTCTATACTGTGCTTATTGTACAGCGCTGCGGAATATGCTGGCGCTTATAAATAAAGAATAATAATAATAATAAAATAGCAGTTTTTTTAGAGTGTTTGAATGATGAGCTCCAGGATGAAGTAGCGGCCAGAGATCTTCCAGAAGATCTGGAAGATCTGATCACCTACTTGTCCTTTATAGATGAACGCATTCGCCATCGTAAAAATACCAAAGATAGAGCTAAAAGACTGCCTCTTGGGATACCTCCCTGATTCCATTTACCTGCGCTCCCAGAGCCACCCTCTCCTCTTGAGCCCATGCAGTTAGATAGCACTAAACTCCCTGAAGCTGAAAAACAACGTCACCGACATGAGGGATTGTGTTTGTATTGTGGATTAGGGGGTCAGTTGCTTAAGGGTTGGCCCAAACGCCCTCAGGGTCCTTCGGGAAACTCGCATGCCTAGGTGCCCCTTGGGGACAGCTCTTAGGTACTTTTCCCTCTTCCCCTAAACTTGAAAATAGACTCCGGGTTCTGGTTACTCTATTTTGGGAGAGTTCCCATAGCCCGGTGCATCTCTATGCCCTGGTTGACTCTGGTGCTGCCGATAACTTTATTGATCTTGTTTTTGCTCTCAAACATACAATTCCTCTTGTTGCGAAAGAAACACCTTTACTTGTACAAGCCATAGATGGAAGACCACTTGAAACCCCCATATTGTCCGTACGATTGCGCTATCGACCTTCTCCCAGGTACCGTTCCTCCCTGAGGGGCAGTCTATCCATTATCTGAGAAGGAGCACAGAGTTTTGGAGGAGTATATCACTGATTCCCATAACAAAGGGTTTATTCGCCCCTCTTCCTCTCCAGCTGGAGCAGGATTCTTCTTTGTTCAGAAGAAAGAGGGAGACCTCAGACCTTGCATAGATTTTCGTGGGTTAAACAAAATAACTATAAAAATGCCTACCCTATCCTACTCATCCCTGAGTTGTTTGATTGCCTGAAATATTCCAAAATGTTCTCCAAGTTGGACCTCAGAGGGGCCTATAACTTGATTCGAATCAGACAAGGGGATGAGTGGAAAACTGTGTTCAATACTTGGTTAGGGCACTATGAATACCTGGTTATGCCGTTTGGACTATGCAATGCTCCAGCAGTTTTCCAGGTGTTCATTAATGATGTTTTACAGGAATACACTCCTTGTTTTGTTGTTGTGTATCTTGATGATGTCTTGATACATTCTCCTGACCTGAAAACCCACCACCATCATGTACGACTTGTCTTGTCTAAACTGTTGTCCAACGGCCTGTATTGCAAACTTGATAAATGTTTGTTTGACATACAACAAGTACAATTTTTGTGATCTCCTCTTCCGGCTTTATGATGGACCCTAAGAAACTAGACGCAATCGTTCATTGGCCTCTTCCCAAGGGTCTCAAGGCCATTCAAAGATTTATAGGCTTCTCTAACTATTATAGAAGGTTTATCAAGGGTTTCTCGTCCATCATGGCACCTATTACAGCTTTGACTAAAAAGGGAACTGACACACAGAATTGGCTTGCCAATGCATTAGAGGCTTTTAGAAAATTAAAAGCAGCATTTTCCACCGCACCCATCCTTCATCACCCTGATCCAACCAGACCCTTCATATTAGAAGTGGACGCCTCAGAGACTGGGATGGGAGCTGTTTTGTCCCAACGTCCAGCTGACGACAAACCTATGCAACCTTGCGGTTTCTTCTCTAGAAAGTTGTCACTTACTGAGACCCGCTATGACATTGGAGACAGGGAACTTTTGCCAATCATACTTGCCTTGAAGGAGTGGCGTCACCTCTTAGAGGGCTCCAATTGTCTGTTCTCTACACTCACAGACCATAAGAATTTGGCCTACCTGTCTGAAGCAAAGAGATTGAACCCCAGACAAGCTCGGTGGGCTCTATTTCTTACCCGATTTGATTTTGTCATTTCATACAGACCCGGGTCAAAAAATATTAAGGCTGATGCACTCTCCAGACAGCACGAACCTCTGTCTACTCAAATTCCGGTACCAGTTCCCATAGTACCCAAGGAGAAAATCCTAGCCTCTCTGATTACTCAGATCGATTCTCCACTATGGAATCTATTACTAATGAAAACAGTCTCTAGCACCTCCGTCTAAACCACCCGATAAACTATTTGTTCCTCCTGAAGAGATTCTCGCAGTCTTACGACTGTTTCATGAATCTAGATGTGCTGGACATTTTGGAGTAGAGAAGACTCTAACTCTAATTAAAAGAAACCTTTGGTGGTCTACGCTGGCTAAAGATGTAAAAGAGTATGTTACTACCTGTTCAGTTTGTACCCGTTCTAAGTCTTCCCGTCTTAGACCTACTGGTCTTCTCCAGCCTCTACCTGTTCCTGAATGTCCCTGGTCCCATTTAGCAATGGACTTCTTGGTGGAACTACCTCCTTCGTTTGGCCATAAGGTCATTTTTGTCGTTATCGATTGTTTCTCCAAAATGGCACATTTTATTCCGTTAAAGAAACTTCCCTCCTCTAACGAGCTGGTACACATCTTTACTAAAGAGATATTTAGACTACATGGTGTCCCAAATGTTATTGTCTCAGATCGTGGTTCCCAATTTATATCAAAATTTTGGAGAGGTTTCTGTCAACAATTAGGTGTCAAGCTTTCCTTTTCTTCCGCTTATCACCCACAGACGAACGGATTAGCTGAAAGAACAAATCAGAGACTTGAGACTTATTTAAGATGTTTTATTTCTGATGCACAGGATGATTGGGTCACTCTATTGCCATGGGTGGAGTTTGCATACAATAATGCCACGTCTCAGTCGATTAAATATTCCTCATTTAAAGTAGTCACTGGTATGCACCCCACCATTTTCCCATCCTCGTTTGTGCCTCAGGATATTCCAGCCTTAGAGGACAACCTCTGTGATCTGCGTTTGATTTGGGAGAAGACCAAATCGAATCTCGAATCCACTTCTTTGGCTCAGAAGCGTTCTGCAGACCTCAGACGCAGACCTTGTCGGATATAATCTCTGCACGTGAATACAACACGTTATATATATTGGACTTATCAGCCAAGCCTCCAATATATCAGGGACTATTATTTCATAAGAAACTTATACGAGACACAAATATCAATCGTTTATATTTCCTATAAATTCTCCTGAATTCTTTTAATTGTCTGTGTTTTGCTTTGAAGAATACAATAATCAATAATCAGATAAAAATATATATATATTTATTACGTATACAAAAAGTTTCAAATCTCATATCATAAACAAAAATTTATAAACCACAATCCATAAACATATAAAAACTAGCTTCACAATATATGTATCTCCGGTTAGTAACTGCATATATGATTAATATCATTTATCTTATCAGTTAGTAACTAATACACAAATGGTTAATAAACATTTCTGCTTAATACAACATGCATTTCCCAGCAAACAATGTTTAACCAGCCAGCTCTTAAAGATATATATATATCTCTATGCTACATGGATCAACAAAAGATGAGCTAATTTAATGATAAGTAATAAAAACTTATTTAGTGAATCCTCCCCTAATCTCGAGAATTAAACTTCTAATCCTTTGCTTTTTATTTTGTAGTTATATAATTCCTTGCTTATTAATTTTAATAACAGTAATTTCCAAATTCAATATATATATTGGTATCAATCTTACAACATTTCTTTTTAACAATAAATCCTCATGTCCACTTCTTCATATTTCTATCTGCAGAATAGAAATACTTAGAATTTTTGGAGTTAGCCAGTATCTGAGAAATCTCAGTCTACGTTGCAAGAATATCTACAAATATATATAATTACATTAATTCCTTAATTTCATACATTACCTGTCCAATTTGGATGTTGATAAGTCTGCCTTGGAATTCCTGATATAATATTTTTGGAATGTGTGAAGATTATCGATATCAGATAATCAATGCATGTGAGTTAGAGATTTGGTGAGAGTCAGAGATTTGGTGAGAATCTTGATTGCCTCATGTCTTGGGATCTGCCTGCATCGTGGTGTGAGTCTGAGTGTTGGAATCTTGGACTCTCAGAGGGTCATGTGTAATGCATTTCAGTGTGAGTCTCTGAATGCTGGAATCTCGGACTGCCTTGCAACCAACATTGCCGCTTATTATAGTCAATTTGACGTCACTAGCAATATTATTGGTACATCAAATCTTATATTTACTATCCTCTAGAGGGCAGTATTGCACTTCTTAATTAATTCCACTATTTCTTTTTAATATTCTTATCTCGGGTCAAAGTTCAATCTGACGTAACAAAGAACCTCTCTCTCAGTCACTAGACACTGTGTCTCTATCTGTCATACCTAATTTATATCCCTACTCCCTTTTAAAATTACTTACTGAGTCCTATCAGCTGAATTCTTTTCTGGTTAACTCAACAGAATCTATTCTTTAGTAATTTTTATTGTTTACCAATTATATGCTTTCTACAATATTTATTGGAGTATACATATTTCCTACTGTAAATATAATAAAATATACCTTGATTATAAACATATATTTTGTGAATATAAATCTATATTACAGAAATATTAACTCTTATTCCTATACCCAAAAGACAAAATATCTTTTGTTTTAAAAACTTAAGACAGACCAATAAATTTAATTATGACACGTCTTAGCACTTAACTCTAGCATTATCACACAAAAACATTCTAGGTTCCTTCATGTCTGGCACTTCTAAAAAAAATATAAAAGACTTCACCCAGGAATGAACTCTGTAAAAAAAATCTCGTTCATTTCTAAACCTAGAGAAAATTGAAAGAAAAAACTGTCTTTAAAAACAAAATGGCTACAGACATCCATTTTAATTTTTCCTTTCTGTAATATACCCGACATAACCCCCCTTTGGTTTCATCTATTTATTGATCAAATAAAATTGAGGAAAACATACAATATCTCCCCCCTTTACCAATTAGGCTAGGTTTCCACCTTTCGCAACACATTTTTCTTCCTTCATCCATTTAATAATTGAAGATGCAGTGTTCTTAAACTTCAATGTACGTACTTTCTTTGTTAGTACAATCATCCAGACAGTTAGAAACATAATTACTATACAAATCACAATCTCTGTAATCTTTGGCCTGTTATAAGCAGATAGCAATTGATGATCAATCTGTGAATACATTGGAGCATAAATTGTTAGATTATCTTTCTTTATTACAAGTTCAATAGTATGGTCATGCTAGTTCTTTAGCAAATATTTCAAATCTGGATTCATAGGTATCTCTTGCCCTTGGAATACGACAACGATTTGTATTTCTTCATACCAGATTTCATTTATAAAAAGTAACTTCTCGATAACAACTCTTGATTCTTTAGAAACTTTCACTAGAATCACTGGTGTAGGTATGAACACTCTCTGTTTTGTACCAGATCCTTCCGGTAAGCATTTGCTTCTCTTTCTGTAGAACAGCGGTTGCAATAAAATATGCGGCAAATATTTTCCTTCGGTGGTTCTTGTACATAGCAATAAACGGTATCCTGGCTTTATCCAGCATGTCTTTCAGGCTTGCATGAGCTTGATTCGCATGGGACTTCAGCATTGGATCCGCTTGGAATTGTGCGGAAAACCATAGAATTTCCAGATAGTCGCAGTCTCCTTGGTGGTCCGATTCATCTTTGCGGATTAGCGTCACAGTTCGGATTAACCACTTTTCTCAATTTCTGTTGAAAGAAGGAGTATAAATAACCATTCATAGACTAGCGATTTCTCTCAATTTCCCTATAGATACTCTGATCTCTGATTAATTTTAATTAACCGTACGGATCTATTCTATCTACTAGCTTGAGTTAAACATCTGAATGCTGGGAAGAAGAATCACATGTTAATTAAAACGTCACTTCACATGATACCAGTTAAGTGTCTTCTGTTGGTCCATTTTCACATATCCTGAGGTGAGATCTAGGATGACAAACACGCAATTGATTCATGTGAACCCATTTTTCAATACTCTCCTTTCCTTTGGGTATCTCTATTTTATACGCCGCAGGAGACAGTTTATCAATTATCGAGTATGGTCCTTTCCAGGATGGGAGAAACTTTCTCTCTTTTACTCGATCTCTACTGAAATTATACAGATACACCTTTTCGTCAATCTCATACTCCTTTTTGGTAGTCTTAAGATCATAATAAGTCTTATTAGATACAGCGGCCTTCTCTAGGTTCCATTGCGCAAAAGCAAATGCTTGCTGTAAATGATGACGCAGGTTTTCTATATACTGATGTGTGGTAGCAGCATTTATTAAATTCTGTTCCGAAGTGCGGTACAATAGATGTTGTGGTAACACCATCTTCCTTCCAGTCATTAACTCAAATGGTGACATCTTAGTCGCGGTACTTGGCGTGGCTCTAATAGCCATAAGCACTAAGGGCAACTTTACGTCCCAGTCCTTTCCTGATTCTTTTACAAATTTCTTTAGGACATTTACAATTGACTGGTTATAGCGTTCGACGCTTCCACTGGACGCGGCACGGTGCGCAATATGCAACTTACGCTTGACACCTAACATTTTCCTTATTCTTGTCGTTACATCACTTGTAAAATGGCTACCACGGTCAGACTTCAACCTTTGAGGTAGACCAAACCTGGAAAATATATGGTTAATAAGAAGAATTGCACATGTTTCAGCAGTATTATTAGGAGCTGGTAAACACTCTATCCATTTACTAAATAGACAGGTGACTGTCAACATATATTTGTTTCCCCTAGTTGATCTTGTGACGGGACCAATAAAGTCGATCTGAATATCGGACCATGGCAATGAGAAACCTTCCTCTGGAGAGGTGCGCGATGAGTAGGTGTAACGGGGAGCCCCCTATAGGGTGAGGGGAAACCCCAATCTGCAGAGATGAAGCCTTAAGGACAGGTATACAGATTCCAGGGAACAAACCAAGATATTAACAGAACTTAGAAAGATCCCTAAGCCCTGACTGAGATCCTTGAAAGGTGGTCTCGAAATACTAGCTAGGCTAGGTTTGCAAGACGAACAAAACATAAACCAGACAGACAATAAATGCAGGTATACAGGTTCCAGGGAACAAAGCAAGATATTAACAGAAACTAGAAAGATCCCTAAGCCCTGACTGAGATCCTTGAAAGGTGGTCTCGAAATACTAACTAGACTAGGTTTGCAAGACGAACAAAACATAAACCAGACAGACAATAAATGCAAGCATACAGATTCCAAAGCACGGTACAGTACAGGGGACAGACAGAAGAGAAATCCAAATACAAGAGCCAAAGGTCATACACGGAATATCATACTAGAGGGGTCAGGCAAGAGAGGGATCCTAAATACATGAGCCAGAGGTCATACACAGCAAATCAAAGTAAACCAGCATACAGGGACTAGGTATGAAAGACTATCCTGGTCCAAGGATCAAGGGAGTCCTGGTCGTACTTATAGGGCAGAACAGGTCATGTGACCGCAGGCCAATCAGCCCAACATATGGCCTGCAGGCTGAAAACAAAAATAAACAGGAATCCCTGCTACCACCAGCAGGGGGCAAGGCCGAGACGTGACATAACCCCCTCCCTTACGGGTGACCTCCTGGGCACCCAAGAAAGAAAACATGGATGGCATGAAAACGGATAAGACCAGTCACCAGTACCCATTGGAATCCCGCTCAGACTCAGAGTAGTCAGTTTGTGCCTGAGCAAGCAAAGCTCTTTCATAAACCTCCAAGTCCTCTCTGCAGATCACTGCACCATTAGAGGCCCGTACACAACCCTCGGCAACCGGGCTAGGGTCTCGTACCTGAGGGTCCGACGGCATGAGTACCTTGGACCTTGAACGGAGTGAATCATCAGTCCCCAGTTGTTTATGGTTAGTCCTCTTGCGTCTCCTGGACCGTGATCTAGGAGTTCCGTCCACACCATGGCACATAGAGGCAATAGAGGTACTGCCAGATCCAGTGACAGTAGTCTTGCCCTGAGATTGTATATTACAACTCACAGTGGAACCACAAGACACAGTGGACTTACTGTCTACCCCAGAGACAATGACCTTGCCATTAAACGTGGCCCCGACCAATACAGTACAGGGTGTGTGCATGACTGGTAAACACTCGGGATATGGGACATCACCAGGACATGGTACGGTTGGCGCCACAACAGTCTTACACCTCTCCCCAGGAGGAGGATATTGTGGATCATCTGAATCAGAGTCTTCCAACAGCCATTTCAGAATGTCAGGGTGTCTCTGGAGCACTACCCAGTGCCTCTCACGCATCCAAAAGCCAGAAGGCGTCCGTATATATTCCGTGGGAACACAATGTGATTTAGGGATCTCAATACCCTTTAAACCACCAGCTTGCTGAATTTCCCTGATTACTGTGCGGAGTAAGGCAACCTCGGACTCAGAGGGTGTAGTATCAATGGAACCAGAACAAAGTGTGGCAGTTTCAGAACCAGATTGGCTAGGGTTGATCACCTTTTCTTGTCTTCTCTTAGAGCAAGACATAGACTTTGTGACCACCTCACAAGGCTTGACAATGGTGGGGACAACACTGGACTCACTGTGGGGCAAGGGCACAGTGGTCTCATGTGCCAATCCAGGCACATCGGCCTCATAACAAAACGTGGTCACAGCTGTCTCGTCTAACCTGGGTGCAGCTGTCATTGCTGACATACAGCTTGTCCCGGACACCACTGGCAAGGTACCAGCCTCAGGCATCACAAATGACATATTGTCAGTACCCGACATGGCTGGCTTCTCATTACCAGTACCCGACATGGCTGGCTTTGTGTCAGGGGAAGCAGACGTGGCTGGCTTCGTGCCAGGGGAAGCAGACATGGCTGGCTTCGTGCCAGGGGAAGCAGACATGGCTGGCTTCGTGCCAGGGGAAGCAGACATGGCTGGCATCGTGCCAGTGGGAACAGACATGGTTGGCATCGTGCCAGTGGGAACAGACATGGCTGACATCGTGCCAGTGGAACAGACATGACTGGCTTCGTGCCAGTGGATACAGACATGGCTGGGTTCGTGCCAGTAGATACAGACATGGCTGGCTTCATGCCAGTAGATACAGACATGGCTGGCTTTTTGCCAGGGGAAGCGGACATGGCTGGCTTTCATTGCCAGTGGGAACAGACATGGCTGGCTTCGTGCCAGTAGCTACAGACATGGCTGGCATTTCATTACCAGTAAGAACAGGCATGGCTGGCAGCGTGCCAGTGGATACAGACATAGCTGGCTTCGTGCCAATAGATACAGACATGGCTGGTTTCATGCCAGTAGATACAGACATGGCTGGCTTTTTGCCAGGGGAAGCGGACATGGCTGGCTTTTCATTGCCAGTGGGAACAGACATGGCTGGCTTCGTGCCAGTAGCTACAGACATGGCTGGCATTCATTACCAGTAAGAACAGGCATGGCTGGCAGCGTGCCAGTGGATACAGACATAGCTGGCTTCGTGCCAGTAGATACAAACATGGCTGGCTTGTGTCAGTGGATACAGACATGGCTGGCTTCGTGCCAGTGATGCAGACATGGCTGGCTTCGTGCCAGTAGATACAGACATGGCTGGCATCGTGCCAGTAGATACAGACATGGCTGGCTTCGTGCCGGTAGACACAGACATGGCTGGCATCTCATTGCCAGTGGAACAGCATAGCTGGCTTTTCAATACCAGTGAGAACAGGCATGGCTGGCAGCGTGCCAGTGGATACAGACATGGCTGGCATTTCACCGCCAGTGGGAACAGGCATGGCTGGCTTTTCATTACCAGTGATAACAGGCATGGTTGGCAGCGTGCCAGTGGATACAGACATGGCTGGCATCGTGCCGGTGGATACAGACATGACTGGCTTCGTGCCAGTAGATACAGACATGGCTGGCATCGTGCCAGTAGATACAGACATGGCTGGCATCTCATTGCCAGTGGGAACAGGCATGGCTGGCTTTTCATTACCAGTAAGAACAGGCATGGCTGGCATCGTGCCAATAGATACAGACATGGCTGGCATCTCATTGCCAGTGGGAACAGGCATGGCTGGCTTTTCATTACCAGTGAGAACAGGCATGGCTGGCAGCGTGCCAGTGGATACAGACATGGCTGGCTTCGTGCCAGTAGATACAGACATGGCTGGCATTTCATTGCCAGTGGGAACAGGCATGGCTGGCTTTTCATTACCAGTGAGAACAGGCATGGCTGGCAGCGTGCCAGTGGATACAGACATGGCTGGCATTTCATTGCCAGTGGAACAGGCATGGCTGGCTTTTCATTACCAGTGAGAACAGGCATGGCTGGCAGCGTGCCAGTGGATACAGACATGGCTGGCATCGTGCCAGTAGATACAGACATGGCTGGCATCGTGCCAGTAGATACAGACATGGCTGGCAGTGCCAGTTGGTACAGACATGGCTGGCAGCGTGCCAGTAGGTACAGACATGGCTGGCAGCGTGCCAGTGGATACAGACATGGCTGGCATTTCATTGCCAGTGGGAACAGGCATGGCTGGCTTTTCATTACCAGTGAGAACAGGCATGGCTGGCAGCGTGCCAGTGGATACAGACATGGCTGGCATCATGCCAGTGGATACAGACATGGCTGGCATCGTGCCAGTAGATACAGACATGGCTGGCATCGTGCCAATAGATACAGATATGGCTGGCATTTCATTGCCAGTGGGAACAGGCATGGCTGGCAGCGTGCCAGTAGATACAGACATGGCTGGATTTCATTGCCAGTGGAAACAGGCATGGCTGGCAGCGTGCCAGTGGATACAGACATGGCTGGCAGCAAGCCAGTGGATACAGACATGGCTGGCATCGTGCCAGTGGATACAGACATGGCTGACATCGTGCCAGGGGAAGCAGACATGACTGGCATCGTGTCAGTAGATATAGACCTGGCTGGCAGTGTTCCAGTGGATATAGACATGGCTGGCAGCGTGCCAGTGGATACAAACGTGGCTGGCAGCGTGCCAGTGGATACAGACATAGCTGGTAGCGTGCCAGCGGATACAGGCATGGCTGGCAGCGTGCCAGTGGATACAGACATGGCTGGCAGCGTACTAGTGGATACAGACATGGCTAGCATAGCATTCCCAACCGGAGACACTGAAACCTCACTGGGAGACGAGGGCATAGTGATCCCATGATTCACCAGATTTGAGGTGGCTATTCTGCCAGTCTGGATGCCTATGGAGGACACACCAGTACCTCCAGAGCGATACCTGAATATATGGTTCCCCTGCCATTGCTTAACAGGTTTTAATACACAATGCTCAATAGTGTGATTTGGATCTGCACAATAAAAACAGAGACCATACAACCTGCGTCTTTCCTTCTCATACATGGATTTGCAAGTAGTGCAGGGTGGTGCTGCATCGTTAGCTGCAGCAGGTGATAGGCTCAGAGCCTCCATTAACCTCTGCAGCTCTTTCAGCATAGCAAGCACCAAGTTCAATACAGCTTCATACATATGAGACATACCTGCCAGCTTCTATTATGGGACCAGGATAATGTAACGGGGAGCCCCCTATAGGGTGAGGGGGAACCCCCAATCTGCAGAGATGAAGCCTTAAGGACAGGTATACAGCTTCCAGGGAACAAACCAAGATATTAACAGAACTTAGAAAGATCCCTAAGCCCTGACTGAGATCCTTGAAAGATGGTCTCGAAATTCTAACTAGGCTAGGTTTGCAAGATGAATAAAACATAAACCAGACAGACAATAAATGCAGGTATACAGATTCCAGGGAACAAAGCAAGATATTAACAGAAACTAGAAAGATCCCTAAGCCCTGACTGAGATCCTTGAAAGGTGGTCTCGAAATACTAGCTAGGCTAGGTTTGCAAGACGAACAAAACATAAACCAGACAGACAATAAATGCAGGTATACAGGTTCCAGGGAACAAAGCAAGATATTAACAGAAACTAGAAAGATCCCTAAGCCCTGACTGAGATCCTTGAAAGGTGGTCTCGAAATACTAACTAGACTAGGTTTGCAAGACGAGCAAAACATAAACCAGACAGACAATAAATGCAGGTATACAGGTTCCAGGGAACAAAGCAAGATATTAACAGAAACTAGAAAGATCCCTAAGCCCTGACTGAGATCCTTGAAAGGGGTCTCGAAATTACTAACTAGACTAGGTTTGCAAGACAAACAAAACATAAACCAGACAGACAATAAATGCAAGCATACAGATTCCAAAGCACGGTACAGTACAGGGGACAGACAGAAGAGAAATCCAAATACAAGAGCCAAAGGTCATACACGGAATATCATACTAGAGGGGTCAGGCAAGAGAGGGATCCTAAATACATGAGCCAGAGGTCATACACAGCAAATCAAAGTAAACCAGCATACAGGGACTAGGTATGAAAGACTATCCTGGTCCAAGGATCAAGGGGAGTCCTGGTCGTACTTATAGGGCAGAACAGGTCATGTGACCGCAGGCCAATCAGCCCAACATATGGCCTGCAGGCTGAAAACAAAAATAAACAGGAATCCCTGCTACCACCAGCAGGGGGCAAGGCCGAGACGTGACAGTAGGGCCGTGAGGTTGAAATTGGGCACATACTAGACATCCATGGCAATATATTTGGACGTCTTGTAACATATGGGGCCAATAAGCATAATCCCGCAATAACTCATAGGTGATCTTTTCACCTCGATGTCCCGCAGTGGGTGCATCATGGGCATGTTGCAGCATTAAACCTCTAAAGGCAGTAGGAACTACCCATTGTTGAATCCCATGTTTAGATGTTCTGATCAATAGACCATCCTTAATACTGAATTGGGCCTTGGATCTCATTAAAATACGAAGATCCTCAGTCTGGTCAGGACTCTCTTCAGATAAAAAATTATCACTAGGATTTTCAATATATTTGTAAAAGATTCCAATTACAGAATCTTACTTTTGGCTCTTAATTAAATCTTCATTGGGAGAATCTTGACACCACTGTGCTACATTACTCTCGACCTTAGATTTAGTCTGCTGACGGGTAAGTACATCTACATATGTTTCATTTAGTAAATAATCAATATTTATAATTTCGTCACTGACTGCACCCTGTTTAGCCAATTTGTCAGCTAGGTCATTGCCTTCTTTATCCATACCTGAAATTTTGGAATGACCTTTTGTCTTTTTCCAATAAACGGTTAAACCATTTTTAGTCACCATCTTATCTATTTCTCCAAATAGATCGGCATGTTTAACAGGTTTGTTATTGGACCTGAGCATCTCATTTCTTTTCCACCCAGGCAAATATTCAACGAAACTGTTACGGACATAATTAGAATCTGTGACTATCAGAAATTCTTTAACATCATAGTCTATTGCCATCTGAACGGCTTTGTAAACGGCGGCTAATTCAGCGACTTGGCTACTTTTAGCACCGATGTTATATCCTACTGATATATTGGCATATTCTTTTGTCCATGCAATACCAATGCCAGCTACCAATTTCCTCTCTTCTTCCACGATGGCGTGGTAGGCACAACCATATATATATACACGTGGGAGTAGGGAACAGTATTCTTTGTCATAGGCCTTGTAAGGTGATGATGCTTGCTCTTGTAAGAAATCATCTCCTGGGAATTCTTTTTCAGAGGATGGATCTGCACAATCATGGAGTTCGGCAAGTCCTTGAGCTACTGCATTCTTTAGATCCTGACTATACCGTACCTCCAATGGCCATCCTTGTAAGGATAACGTCCATGCAGTTATTCTGCTATTGGATAGGTTCCCGTCCCTTATTCGACTACTGTGTAGATATTGTAAGGGTTGGTGTGCAGTTTCAATTATTATCCTCTCTCCTTGGATATAACTCTGAAAATTCTGTAGGGCCCAGACTGTGGCTAGTAATGCTTTTTCACAGTCACTTAAATTTAAACTCCACTGGAGATAAAGACTTACTGGCATATGCAATAATTTTACTCTGATCATCTTGCTTTTGACATAAAACGGCGCTCATGCTCAAATTGGTAAAACCAGTCTCCAGATAGAAAGGTTACCTCCCTCTGGATAGGCTAGGCATGGAGCCTGGGTGAGTTTTATTTTAAGCTCAGTCATGGCTTGTTCTTGAGTCTCCCCCATATCCACTTTACATCTTTCTTAAGCAATGTTAATAGAGGTTACAAATCTCTGCATAATTTTCGATAAACTTACGTGAGTAATTCATCATACCCAAGAATGATCTTAGTTCACTGATATTAGTGGGAGTTCTGGACTTCATCACTGCTTCCACCTTCTTCCGCTGAGGATTTAGGCCTTCGGATGTAACCTCGTGTCCCAGGAAATTAACTCTGGTGCGACACCATTGTGCTTTCTGCAATGAGATTTTAACCCCTGCCTCTCTCAACTGGTTAAGAACATGTCTAATTTCTTGAATATGTTTCTCAAACGAAATACTTTTCAGTAAAATATCATCCACATACGTCAAATTACCCCTCTCGGCTGCATCTGGCATGGCTTTATGTAAAAAGACAGCGAACTCATGACCTGAGTTTATATAGCCGAAGGGCATTCTGGTCCACGTAACTGTTGTTGACCGAAGGTGAAGGCCAATTTATATTGGTCCTCGGGACTTACCTGAATTGTCCAGTATCCTTGAGCACAATCCAGCGCGGAAAAAAGCTTACAACCTTGCATTTGGACTAGACATTGATCAATATATGGTACGGGCCAGCCGGATCTGTATACACGTTTATTTAGCTGTCTCAAATCAGCACATAAATGCCATTGACCATTCGGCTTAAGGATTCCGAGGATAGGATTATTATAAGAGCTGTGCACCATCCTTATAATTCCCCTTTCTTTTAGATTCCCTAATATCTCTGCCAGCGAGTCGTAACACGCTAAGGGAAGCCGATATTGTCTGACATATACAGAAGGAGCATTAGGATCAGTTTGGACCCTAGCTATATGTAAGTCTGTGACTCCACTATCATATGAATCCTTAGCAAAAATATCTTGAAATTCCATTAGAACTTCTTTTAACTGTTGGCGCTCCATATCATTAGAACATCCGTCAGCGAAAGATATTTGTTGCTGGACCATGTCCTGAAATCCTGGAAAGATTTCAGGTTGACCAATCTCATAGGCTTCTTCAAGCCTTTCAGAGAGGTCATGATTTGACTTACTTGCATCTCCAGCAAAGTGAGTATACTCCTCAGCTTCCTGTGTAGTCAGAGGATGATCAAAGGTTAAGGATGATTCCTCTACCTTGCAGATTCCTTCATCAGAACTGAAAGGCTAAACAGAATATATCGTGAATAATCCTTCGGGCCACGAATTAAATGATTGTTCTATCATTTGTTCCTCTGTGAGGTAACGTTCAGGTATTAACCCGATAACCAGATTTCGGAACCCGAATGTATAAATAATCTGAATCCAGTGCTAGACCTATTGTAGTGTCTTTAGGCAAATGGATTTCCTGTGAGGAATTATTATTTATAATGATTTGGGTTCTAGATTGGTGTATTTTCACCATGGGTGTAGGATTTGCTGAAATTCCTAACCCATGTATTCGTTTGGAAATACAGACTAGTGCCTCAGAATTTCTCAACTTCTGACCTTCCATTACCTGTAAAGGTAATGGGTAATTTACAGAGCCTGGTGGAATACAGACCTCATATGGTACCTGTAAATTTACTGCGTATGGCAGTGTCTGGCCTGACTTAAGAGCTTTATTTTCGTCCTGGAATTCACAGGGGTTCTCTTTTAGTCTGGTCCATATGTGAGAATTAATCAGATCCACTTGCATAGCAAAACGATGAATTATATCGTTACCTACATAAATCTGATAACCGGGTTCATTTAGGACCAAAAATAAATGTGTGGCAGTTTTATTCCCAATAGAAATAGATAACATACATTTTCCAACAACATTGTGACTGTCTCCATCATTATCTAGATCTGTTATCCACTCATCTTGAGGATTTGGGTATCTGATCACTTTAAAGTCAGCTATTTTATTTAGCATCTTCTTGCTAATATAGCTATATTCCTGGCGCAAATCTAGCTTAGCCATGTTTTCTCCAGCTAAACTATTTACACGTATAGGGAAAAATACCTCTTCATTTATCTTCTCTATTTCAGTTAAGAACTGAGAATGGTCACTATGCCCATTTGGTTCTGTTTCCCTTTTGTGGAGGTAAATAATTAGCACGTCATTTTCCAGACAATATATCTCGAATTCTCTCGGGGGGACACATATGGTGTTATCCTCCTGCTCTCTCCTGGAGTCAGGGGCTTTGGACTTAAGAGAGATATCAGGTGTCTGGCTATTTCTGAAGTGGACTTCAATAGAATCCGGCCTTTCCTCAATCACGTGGCAGTTACGCTGAGTGTGATGGGATTGGGATCTATCATAGCTGATTGGAACATTTACTTGGGACCAAATAACCTCATTGATAAAATCAATGATTGGATTTAACCTTTTGAGAATGTCCATTCCAACAATTAGGCGATTTTGGGGCAGATCCACAACAAGCGTTGGATGCCGAATTACTTTATTCTCCAATTTAAAATCCAATTTAGCCGTGCCCAGAACTTTCATAGGTGTGCCACTCACACTCACTAGATTAGCATTAGATTTATCTATTCTAGGCTTCCTGGAGGATAGTTCTTGGACCTGTTCAAAATAATGAGCTGATATTAACGTAACTTGGCTTCCACTGTCTAGCAAGGACGGAATATGTGGTAAATTATCTTGTAATTCGACATTCACATAATATCGGTCTTCAATGCTATACAATTTACAGAGAAATTTAGAGTGAGATATGAAATTAGGTTTTGGACAGATTTTACCGACTGATTTTCCTCTCTCAGACATTCTCTTGGCAGCTGTGCTTTCCATTTCGGATCCAGTCTTCTCAGCTTGCTCGCACTTAGTCTGGGGAGATAAAATACCTTTTCCTTCTCTTTGCAGGGAAGGGTTTAAATCATCAAACATACAAACATTTGTATTAATCATTTCATCATCACTTTCTGGTAAATTGTCATGGATACTGGTTACTTCATCAGAAACATCATCTAGTCACTGGTTGGGTGGGGCTGCAGGTGTTGCATTGCTTACAACCTGACCAGGGTTATTTCCAGTCATTAACTGAGTGATCTGATCCAGTTTTTCTGTCAGCACACGGAAATTTTCCTGCATTTGACCAATACGCTGGCGTACATTATATCTCCGCTTTCTATTCGTCCTTGGGGACGAAGCTTGCGCTATTATCAAACTCCTCAGATTCAGTCTTACCTCTGGTTGCTTCCTGTCTAGGTACATTTTCCCTTGATTTAACCCACTGACTTTAGGTACCCATGCTTTCCTAGATTGAAAGTTACTTCCTGAATTTTCTCTGGCAATATTTCCGCATAACTCTTTTTGTGGGACTCAAATTTAATATCACCCTTTTTAACGTGAGTTTCCGCTATTTCCTCAGGTGAGTTTTTCACTCTTTTCCCCTGAGTTTCTTCACTATATTCAAATACAGTAAATAGGGTCATACTTTCTTTTAGTACCCAATCCAAACCATTTCTCAGATCATAATCTCTTGCCAAATAACCTTTATTTTATTTGGCAATGCGTCATAAATAATTGGATAAATTCAGGGTTTTCAAAATCTGGGTTTCTTTCAGCCATGCTGTATGCATTTTTAAGGACTGAAAGAAATTCACGGGGGCTTTGATTAGGTCTGCATTTTAGAGTTAAAATTGCTCTTTTCGCAGCTAGACTGGTACGGTGAGGCCCAAATTCAGATATGACCTCAGAGACTATTTTACTCCAGTTATGTATACCAGATTCTTTCAAAGACTGAAAAAAATACCTACGTTTGCCTTCAAAGACCCATGGGATCAACTCAATTTTCTGAGCATCTGAATTGATTCCTAATATTGACAAAGCTTCTTCAAACATATTTAAATGATTTATTATTTTTGGCGATCCCTTAAGGTCAAAGATACCTACTGAGTTTTTTAAGAAATTAACGATTTTCGTTAAATCCTGAACTTTATGAGATTTCTTAATAGGCTGTGGCTGGCTAGAGTGATGTGATTTGAAATACTCCTGTGTAAGAGGCTTCGCTCTTTTTTCATCATGAGATTTAGTTTCACTTTCGCATTCACTCTGCTCACTCTCGCTCTTCAGATAAATAGAGCTGTCAGGCCTAATCAGTGATGAGTTATGACTCAAAGCTTTCAAAGGGAACTTCTCTAACGAAGGATTTTTAACCCTTCGAACATCAGTTTCAACCTGACGTAGCTCATAAGCGAATTTCTCATGTTCTCGTTTCATTCTCGCCAATTTTGCATTCAGCTCCTTATTTAATTTGGATAATTGAGCAATCTCATCTTGCAATTGATCTTTTTCTCTTTCACACACTTTCAACTCCATTATCATTCGTTCTGACTCGTCTTTTAATTTATTTACGGTATCATGCAAGTCACAATTTTTATTTTCTAAGCTGTCTCTGGTTTCTTTGTCATCATTCAATCTCTTGTTCATTTCTGCGATCAAGTATATGCATTCAGGCACAATTTTTAAAACAAAAATCTCTTTGTCTTTTTTATTTGTGGCTGCACTTATCTTTCGCAAACATTCAAGAAAATTTGAGTGATCTGACCAGATTGAATCAACATAATTAGAAACATTTGATTTTATTTCTTTTATCAATCAAATAAATCATCTGTGATGTGTAACTTGTCCTTTAGATAAGACATAACATCTATCAATACTATTTGATCTGCATGTATTTCTACATCTTCCTGAGTCTCAGATTCTGACTCTGACATTTTTACACTGTTTAGTAGACAACCGTAAAACCACAAGTCAAAATACAACAAGGAGTCAAAATATATATATATATATTTTATCTCTGTCTAATCAGACAATACTGACAATTATCTTCCAAACAAAAACTACAATCTCGGTACAGTGCCTCCAATTTGTCAGATATAATCTCTGCACGTGAATACAACACTTTATATATATTGGACTTATCAGCCAAGCCTCCAATATATCAGGGACTATTATTTCATAAGAAACTTATACGAGACACAAATATCAATCGTTTATATTTCCTATAAATTCTCCTGAATTCTTTTAATTGTCT
The DNA here is from genome assembly GCA_009667805.1 of Leptobrachium leishanense. Taxonomy (NCBI): domain Eukaryota; kingdom Metazoa; phylum Chordata; class Amphibia; order Anura; family Megophryidae; genus Leptobrachium; species Leptobrachium leishanense. The sequence continues at coordinate 60,765,367 of CM019066.1, read as the reverse complement.
GTGTTTTGCTTTGAAGAATACAATAATCAATATTCAGATAAAAATATATATATATTTATTACGTATACAAAAAAGTTTCAAATCTCATATCATAAACAAAAATTTATAAACCACAATCCATCAGCATATAAAAACTAGCTTCACAATATATGTATCTCTGGTTAGTAACTGCATATATGATTAATATCATTTACCTTATCAGTTAGTAACTAATACACAAATGGTTAATAAACATTTCTGCTTAATTCAACATGTAATTCCCAGCAAACAATGTTTAACCAGCCAGCTCTTATAGATATATATATATCTCTATGCTACATGGATCAACAAAAGATGAGCTAATTTAATGATAAGTAATAACAACTTATTTAGTGAATCCTCCCCTAATCTCGAGAATTAAACTTCTAATCCTTTGCTTTTTATTTTGTAGTTATATAATTCCTTGCGTATTAATTTTAATCACAGTAATTTCCAAATTCAATATATATATTGGTAGCAATCTTACAACATTTCTTTTTAGGAATAAATCCTTATGTCCACTTCTTCATATTTCTATCTGCAGAATTGAAATAGTTGGAATTTTTGGAGTTAGCCAGTATCTGAGAAATCTCAGTCTACGTTGCAAGAATATCTACAAATATATATAATTACATTAATTCCTTAATTTCATACATTACCTGTCCAATTTGGATGTTGATAAGTCTGCCTTGGAATTCCTGATATAATATTTTTGGAATAGAAACATAGAAACATAGAAAAATGTCGGCAGATAAGAACCTTTCGGCTCATCTAGTCTGTCCAATTACATGGATACTTTACCTGGATTTATCTTTTGTTTAGGATAGCCTTATGCCTATCCCATGCTTGCTTAAATTCAATTACTGTTTTGGCCTGTACCACTTCAACTGGAAAACTGTTCCATGTATCCACCACCCTCTCAATAAAATAGTGCTTTCTGATGTTACTTTTAAACCTTTGCCCCTCTAATCTAAGACTATGTCCTTTTGTTTTGCTACTTTGTTTCCTTTTAAATATACTCCCTTCCTCTACCTTGTGGATTCCCTTTACATATCTAAATGTTTCTATCATATCTCCTCTGTCTCGTCTTTTTTCCAAGCTGTACATGTTAAGATCATTAAGCCTTTCCTGGTAACTTTTCTCCTTCAAGCCGTACACCATTTTAGTAGCCCTTCTCTGAACTCTCTCTAAGATGTCTATATCCTTCTGGAGATACGGTCTCCAGTACTGCACACAGAATGTGTGAAGATTATCGATATCAGATAATCAATGCATGTGAGTTAGATATTTGGTGAGAGTCAGAGATTTGGTGAGAATCTTGATTGCCTCATGTCTTGGGATCTGCCTGCATCGTGGTGTGAGTCTGAGTGTTGGAATCTTGGATTCTCAGAGGGTCATGTTTAATGCATTTCGGTGTGAGTCTCTGAATGCTGGAATCTTGGACTGCCTTGCAACCAACATTGCCGCTTATTATAGTCAATTTGACGTCACTAGCAATATTATTGATACATCAAATCTAATATTTACTATCCTCTAGAGGGCAGTATTGCACTTCTTAATTAATTCCACTATTTCTTTTTAATATTCTTATCTCGGGTCAAAGTTCAATCTGACGTACAAAAGAACCTCTCTCTCAGTCACTAGACACTGTGTCTCTATCTGTCATACCTAATTTATATCCCTACTCCTTTTAAAATTACTTACTGAGTCCTATCAGCTGAATTCTTTTCTGGTTAACTCAACAGAATCTATTCTTTAGTAATTTTTATTATTTACCAATTATATACTTTCTACAATATTTATGGAGTATACATATTTCCTACTGTAAATATAATAAAAATACCTTGATTATAAACATATATTTTGTGAATATAAATCTATATTACAGAAATATTAACTCTTATTCCTATACCCAAAAGACAAAATATCTTTTGTTTTAAAAACTTAAGACAGACCAATAAATTTAATTATGACACGTCTTAGCACTTAACTCTAGCATTATCACACAAAAACATTCTAGGTTCCTTCATGTCTGGCACTTCTAAAAAAAATATAAAAGAATTCACTCAGGAATGAACTCTGTAAAAGAAAAATCGTTCATTTCTAAACCTAGAGAAAATTGAAAGAAAAAACTGTCTTTAAAAACAAAATGGCTACAGACATCCATTTTAATTTTTCCTTTCTGCAATATACCCGACAACCTCCACCGATTTATCACGTAGGGGACAAAGTGTGGATCAGCACACGTCACATCAGGTTGAAGGTCCCTTCTATGAAATTTGTGCCCCGGTTCATAGGACCTTTTAAAATTCTTAGGTGTATTAATCCCGTCTCGTACGCTCTGCAGTTGCCTACATCCCTTTGTATCCCTAACACCTTTCATGTGTCCTTACTGAAACCCCTCCTGTGCAATCGTTTTACCCATCCCGACTCTTTCCCCCTCCTCCTGTTTTAGTAGACGGGAACCCCAAATTTGAAGTTGAGTCCATTCTAGATTCCCATCGTTCTTGGGGCAGGTTGCAGTATCTGGTTCATTGGAAGGATTATGGTCCCGCGGATCGTACGTAGGCACAATCCAATGCGATATAGCAACATCCCTACTACCAGGATTACAACTGTCATCATTATCATGGATCCAATCCGTGAGATAAATCCCAGCAGGGATCCAAACCAATCTCTGAATGACCCGAATCCCCGAAAAAGGGTTCCAGCCTTCCACCACAATCTGTCTAGCCTTGTTCTATAACTGAAAAACTTTCTCTTGGTGATCTTGGATTACCTGGTAATAGTCAGCGACTTCTTCTGATGAATTCCTAATAAAAGTGCAACATTCATAATGCATTGTCATTTCACATAAACCATTTAAAACAGCATTAATTTGTTTCGAAATCATATCATTTTACAACTTTTGATGCTTACACATCAGGGGTCAAGTCCTGGGAAAAAAAGTGAGGGAACTCACCCACAAATTCCACAACCCCTATTACCGGAAGAAAAAATATATATATCACGAGTATAGCAGTACGGGTGATACCATTTTTATTGGGTTAACTTTACATTTAAAAGACAAGCTTTCAAGAGTGTAAACTGGAAACTATACTGAAAGGTATCAGTCCGTACAGGTATACTCGTGATTTTTGGCAACTGGACTAACGCGTTTTATATATAATATATATATATATATCCAGGCACAGACCCCCCAGAATTATATACACAGTCAATGGACCCCCAGAATAATATGCACAACACTGGAGCCCCAGAATAATATACACAGCGGTGAGCCCCCAGAATAATATACACAGCGCTGAACCCCAGAATAATATACACAGCGCTGAACCCCCAGAATAATATACACAGCACTGAACGCCCAGAATAATATACACAACACTGAACCCCAAGAATAATATACACAACACTGAGCCCCCAGAATAATATACACAGCACTGAGCACCCAGAATAAAAGGCACAGGACTGAGCCCCCAAAATAATATACACAGCACTGAGCCCCAAGAATAACATGCACAGCACTGGTTATATGGATATATTTTCCCCAGTTCACATGGATATATTTTCCCCAGTTCACATGGATATAATTGCCCCCAGTTCACATGGATATTATTGACCCCTGCTCATATGGGTATATATTGCCCCAGCTCTCATGGATATGCCCCAGCTCTCATGGATAATGCCCCTCAACTCTCATGGATAATGCCCCAGGTCTCATGGATAATGCCCCCCCAGCTCTCATGGATAATGTCCCAGGTCTCATGGATATGCCCCAGCTCTCATGGATAATGCTCCCAGGTCTCATGGATATTGCCCCCAGGTCTCATGGATAGTGCCCCCAGGTCTCATGGATATTGCCCCCAGGTCTCATGGATAATGCCCCCGGGTCTCATGGATAATGCCCAAGGTCTCATGGATATTGCCCCCAGGTCTCACGGATATTGCCCCCAGGTCTCACGGATAGTGCCCCCAGCTCTCATGGAGAGTGTCCCAGCTCTCATGGATATTTCCCCAAGCTCTCATGGATAGTACCCCCAGGTCTCATGGATATTGCCCCCAGGTCTCATGGATAGTGCCCCCAGGTCTCATGAATACTGCCCCCAGGTCTCATGGATAGTGCCCCCAGGTCTCATGGATATTGACCTCAGGTCTCATGGATAGTGCCCCCAGATCTTATGGATATTGCCCCAGGTCTCATGGATAGTGCCCCCAGGTCTCATGGATATCGCCCCCAGGTCTCATGGATAGTGCCCCCAGGTCTCATGGATATTGCCCCCAGGTCTCATGGATAGTGCCCCCAGGTCTCATGGATATTGCCTCCAGGTCTCATGAATAGTGCCCCCAGGTCTCATGGATATTGCCCCCAGGTCTCATGGATAGTGCCCCCAGGTCTCATGGATAGTGCCCCCAGGTCTCATGGATACTGCCCCCAGGTCTCATGGATAGTGCCCCCAGGTCTCATGGATACTGCCCCAGGTCTCATGGATAGTGCCCCCAGGTCTCATGGATATTGCCCCAGGTCTCATGGATAGTGCCCCCAGGTCTCATGGATACTGCCCCCAGGTCTCATGGATAGTGCCCCCAGGTCTCATGGATACTTCCCCAGGTCTCATGGATAGTTCCCCCAGGTCTCATGGATACTGCCCCAGGTCTCATGGATAGTGCCCCAGGTCTCATGGATAGTGCCCCAGGTCTCATGGATACTGCCCCCAGGTCTCATGGATAGTGCCCCCAGGTCTCATGGATATTGCCCCAGCTCTCATGGATAGTGCCCCCAGGTCTCATGGATAGTGCCCCCAGGCCTCACGGATATTGCCCCCAGGTCTCACGGATAGTGACCCCAGGTCTCATGGATAGTGCCCCCAGGTCTCATGGATAGTGCCCCAGGTCTCATGGATATTGCCCCCAGGTCTCATGGATACTGCCCCCAGGTCTCATGGATATTGCCCCAGGTCTCATGGATAGTGCCCCCCAGCTCTCATGGATACTGCCCCCAGGTCTCATGGATATTGCCCCCAGGTCTCATGGATATTGCCCCCAGGTCTCATGGATAGTGCCCCCAGGTCTCATGGATAGTGCCCCCCAGCTCTCATGGATATTATTGCCCCTCAGCTCTGCCACCGCCACACATTGCCGGCGGCCGTGTGCTTCTTGCTAGAACGGCCGCTGGCAGGAAGTGCAGCCGCTCGCCTGGGATCGATGAAACAGCCAGGCGAGCGGCTGCACTTCTGGTCAGCAGCCGTTCTAGCAGGACGCATGCGGCTGCCAGCAATGTGCGGCGGTGGCCTGCTCCTGCGTTTCGGGCTCGGGCCACAGCGGGAACGCTGCGTTCCCACAGCGTTCCCGCTGTGGGACAAGTGCGGGAATGCCGTTCCCTCTCGACTCGAGCCTTGTTACACATTTCAATATTACAGTATCAATAATGGGTTCACGGGCTACCCTCTGGGTTTCCCGGTTCTCCATTGTTGGCAGGTGGTCAGGCATTATTATGGCTATCAAAACACCTACTTGCTGGTCTGGGCAAGTATTTGGATTCGAATGAAAAATACCTTGAACGAATCAGAGAGTCACTAGCAATTAGTCCCGACTAGGACTCTGTGGCTACTGTCACTAGTCTGAGTCTGGAACAGTGTATCCACGAAACCACCTCAGCCACCTTCACTGGTGTGGGGGTGGATAATAGAGCAAGGTAAAGACCCCTCCATTTTGGGCCTAGTGGCTCAAAGTTCCACTCCTTCATCCATAACGAATTACCTGGACAACACTTATGCAATAATGGATACAAAAAGTGAGATAAATTATCACGAACCCAAATATTCAATTTCCGCATTGCTTGACCCAACAACAATACTTATTGCCTGAAGGTCCCCCCTTGGCTCATTAATCAGAGGGGTAGGTCTCCCGAACATGAGTTCGTACGGACTTAGTTTCAATTGGGGGGTTGGCCTGCATCTAATATGCAATAGGACTATCGGCAGCACTTCCAACCAGCCCAGTGACGTTTCTTGGCACAGTTTCGACATCAAAGTCTTTAGCGTTCTGTTCATGCGTTCAACTTTTTCCAAACTTTGGGGCCTGTAGGCTGTATGTAGCTTCCAGGTTATGCCCAGCAGGCGGGCAAGCTGTTGTAAACAGTTCTGAACAAAAGCTGGGCCATTGTCTGACCCAATTTAGAGCGGAAGTCCATAACGCGGTATAATTTCTCTCATTAGGCTTCTCACTACTTCTGCCGTCTTCTCAGTCCTAGTTGGGAAGGCCTCAACCCACCCTGTTAGGGTGCACACCATCACGAGGAGATACTTGTATCCTTTGCAGGGTGGTAGCACCGTAAAGTCTATTTGTAGTGATGCCATTGGGGATAATCCGACAGGCTGCTTTCCTGGAGGGTGTGATGGGCCCATGTTTGGGTTGTTCTTGGCGCACGTCACACACTGCTGAGCTACGGTTTTGCAGACAACTGACAGTCCAGGAACATAAAAATTTGGTTCTAACTGTTGTTCCATCATTTCTCTTCCTCCATGAGTGCTGGCATGGACTGCTCTAACAATTTCAGGGGCCAATGTTGCAGGGAGGACTATTCGGTTGCTTGCCAACTGCAACCATCTGTCTTCTCCATATTTCCCTGGTTCTTCTGAAAGCCATTTCTTCTCCTTTTCTGACTACACAGGTGTCCATTCGCTCAAGGGAGCTGGCAGCAACGGGGCTATCACTGAAGGTGGGGCCTTGTACTTTTCAAGTTCCTCCCGAGTCCCCTACATGAATTCTTCTCTCGTCTGGTAATGTAGCCAGGCGAAGTACAGTAGATCTTGTCTTTCCTGTGCATCATTCACAGGTGGCACAAAGAAATTCATTGCACTCTTTTTCATGTTTGGCAGTCGATGTTCAATAAGGATCTCATTGAGGAGAAACTTCACCAGTGAGGCTTGGTATTCTCCAGCTCCCAGCTCTCCTAGGCACAACAGGACACGAGTAATTCTCAAACTATTATGAGTGTTGATTGTCAGATTGTCGAAACGCTCGGCAAAATTTCTGGCAAAATTTTCTGCTCGTTCAACTTCAATTACTTCCGTGTCTTCTCCATCCTCCCCCACTAATTTTACGCCAAAGAACTTCAGCATCATCTTGTAAGTAGTGATGAGCCGAACAACCCCATGTTCGGTTCGCATTCGAACTCGAACAATTTCAAAAGTTCGAACTCAAACACGAACCGAATTCAATGCAAGTCAATGGGACTCGAAAGTTCGAATTTTAGAGTGCCCTCGAAGAGGGCATATATGCAAGATATTTGCCATAAAAGGTGTATGGGGGTCCGGGTAGTGCCTTGGGGGACACGAAACAAGGACAAAAAGTTTTAAAAAAATTATTTTTAAATGAACAGTGAGTTTTCCATGAAATAAAGGTTAAGAATAAAAACAAGGAATTCCTTCAAATATCGTGCCTAGGAGGTCCCCATAACCTGCCTGTGAAGTGGTGGATTTGTATGATGTATAGAAACATTTAAAATCAAAAAAATGACATTCTAAATGATGGTAAATGGTTTTCCTTTAATCTATTCATAATCAACTGCTTGGGGCGGCAGCCTGTATGAAAAGAGGAGACATTTTAGGACATGCAGAACAAGTTTAGTGATTTTTTGTCTAAATTATGGTAAAACTTATGCAGGCTTTGGATGAAAGTAAAAATAGGTGCTTTAATATTGGGCCTTTAGTGTCAGCAACAGTGCCGTCACACCGTAACCCCTCTGTGGTATTGTGGAAGAGTGCAGGGTTGGACCCTGCGGTCAAATATTAAAATGATATGAATCTGGTACAGGCATCAGTGCACCCAAATATTGTGCCTTTGGTGGCAGCAAGTGCCTTCACACCGTAAGTAATCCCTCTGGTATTGTGGAAGAGTGCAGGGTTGGACCCTGCGGTCCAATATTAAAATGATATGAATCTGGTATAGGCGTCAGTGGCAGTGCACCCAAATATTGTGCCTTTGGTGGCAGCAAGTGCCTTCACACCGTAAGTAACCCCTCTGTGGTATTGTGGAAGAGTGCAGTGGTGGAGGTTTTGGGAATGCAGAAGAGATCCCCGATCTATTCAGTTACGTCAGCATCGGGGATTGATAACTGCTGATCCAGGACTGATTCATTTTTATAAATGTCAGCCGGTCTACAGAGTCGGTGGACAGACGCACTTTTTTGTCTGTGACTAAACCTCCAGTGGCACTGAACGTCCTTTCAGAAAGCACGCTGGATGAAGGGAAACCTAGTAGCTGCATAGCATATTGGCTAAATTCTGGTCAGTGATCCAATCTCAACACCCAGGAAGCCAGTGGATCATCTGCTGGAAAGGTATCCAGGTCTGCCCTTGCCCCTAGGTAGTCCTGCACCATATGGTGAAGACGCTGGCAATGGGTGCCTACATTTGACATCCCTGTGCGTCGTGGACTAAAAAAAATTAAAAAGGCATCAGTCAAGCGGTCCCGGCCTTCAACGCTCTTCCTCTGATCATCCGCAGCCTCAGAAGCACCTGTTTCATCACTTGGTAACCTATCAGTGCCTGGAAAGGTGTTACACAAGTGTCGCTTTAGAGCGTCCTCAAGTTGTTTCATCCTGTGCTCCCTCTGTGCGGGCAGGATGAGCTCTGCAACTTTCCCCTTGTATCATGGATCAAGAAGGTTTGCCAACCAGTAATGATCCCTCTCCTTCATAGCACGAATCCTGGGGTCCTTTAGCAGGCTTTGCAGGATAAGGGAGCCAATGCAGCACAGGTTGGAGGTGTCATTAGCTTCCGAGTCTTCCTGGTCAATGAGGATGACCCCATCATGCATTTCCTCCTCCCAGCCACATACTAGTCCTTGGGTTTCTGGGCACACAAAACCCTCCCTTGAGGAATCCCCAACTTCAATGCCCCCACTACTTAAATATTCCTCCTCCTCCTCCTCCTGTCTGACCTGAGGACCCGCAGGAATGCTGTCTGCGTAAAGACTGGGGCCTTGAGAGATCCTCCCGCTGCTCTGCCTCTAGTGCCATATCTATAATTCCCCGCAGAGTGCGCTCCAGCAGGAACACTAAAGGAATTGTGTCACTGATGCATGCACTCTCCCTGCTCACCATCCTCGTTGCCTCCTCTTAATGGTGACAGTATAGTGCATGCATCCTTGATCATCAGCCACTGCAGGGGGGGGAAGTTGACCTGAACCTGTCCTTGTGCCATACTCACACAGGTACTCATTGATGGCCCTCTGCTGCTTGTGCAGACGCTGCAGCACTGCTAATGTCGAGTTCCACCTGGTGGGCATGTCACAGATCAGACGGTTTGTGGGAAGGTGGAATTCTCTTTGAATTTCTGCCAGGTGAACACTTGCTGGGAATGACCGTCTGAAGTGGCTGCAGACTTTTCTGGCCTGGCTGAGAAGCTCTGCCAGGCCTGGGTACCTGGTTAGGGAATACTGTACAACCAGATTTTGGATGTGTGCTAGGCATGGTACATGCGTCAACTTACCCTGGCGTAGGGCAGAGAGAAGGTTGCTTCCATTATCACAGACGACCTTTCCCAGCTGAAGCTGGCGTGGCGTTAACCATCTCTGCACCTGGCCCTGCAGAGCTGACAGAATTTCTGGCCCGGTGTGGCTCCTGTCCCCTAAACAAACCAGCTCAAGCACAGTATGGCATTTTTTTGCTTGAGCCATTGCGTAGCCCCTGCCACGCATCGGTTTAACTGCCACTTTGCCAGAGACAGAGAAGGAGGAGCAGGAAGAGGTGGTGGAGCAGACAGACCTCATACAAGCAGCTTTCTGGAGGCGTGGTGGATGAACAAGCTCCAGCACAGAGCCCCGTCTTGGATCCCTCCCAGCTGCAATCAGAGTTACCCAGTGTACCGTGAAGGAAATGTAACGGCCCTGTCCATGTTTGTTGGGCCACGTGTCTAAAGTCATGTGCACCTTACTGCTGACTGCCTTTCCCAATGACTCCATAACATTGTTTTCCACGTGCTGGTATAGTGCTGGAATGGCCTTCCGTGAAAAGAAATGACGTTTTGGAACCTGCCACTGTGGTACAGCACATTCAGCAAATTCACGGAAGGAAGCAGAGTCCACCAGCTAGAAAGGCACCAGCTGTAATGCGAGTAATTTTGCTAAGCTGACATTTAGACGCTGTGCTTGGGGATGGTTGGGACTATATTTTTTCTTACGCTGCAGCAGGTGGGGCAACGTAATCTGACTGCGTAAATCTTCAGCTGATGAAATTCTGTCACGTTCTGAGGAAGGACCTGGTACACCCATTACTGTAGCATCATCCCTGTCAGTGGAGGTTGTAGGCAATGACATGGCAGGACATATTGTGGGGGTAGAGACAGATGAGGAGGAGGAGGAGATATGCAAAGTGTTGTACCAACGGGATGCGTGGCAGGTGGTCATATGTCGCCTCAAGCACGTGGTACCCAAGCGTGGGATGTCTTTCCCACGTTTGATCCTCATCTGACATAGATTACAAATAGCAACAGTGCGGTCTGCTGCACATTTCTTGAAGAACTCTCAGACAGCAGACTTCCTGTACATGTGTTTTGAGACAACAGCGCTCTGCACCTGAGCAGCTGTGATTTCTGATGCCTTGAACTGGCTACGGTTGGTCATAGAGGACGTTGTGTTTCATGTTTGTTGTGCCTCCTCCTCCTCACTTGACTCCTCTGTTCGATCAGGCACCCAGGTGGAGTCAGTGACTTCATCATCATTGTCATCACCCACTATCTCCTCGTCACTGGAGCCAACTTGGCAGTATGCTGCAGCTGCTGAGGCAACATGACTGCCAGTTATTTGTGTGTCACTGGCACCCCCTTCCTCTAGGTTGATTATACTCCCTTCCTCAACCTCAGAGTTTGAATCAGAGCATTGTAGTTGCTGCGCATCCTCAAGCAGAATGTCACTGTCATTGTAGTCAAACAATTCAGCTGACTCCTCCGTGTGTGATAGTGAGGCTACGGCAGGAGTAGCTTTGGACATGGAGGCTGAATTAGATGTTTTGGCAGCTGAGGTGGACTGCAAAGCACTACAAGCCTGGCTGGCAGAGGACTCGGAGGATGAGGATGGCCTGGTTAGCCAGTCCTGCAAATCCTCTGTATGTTGCTGCTGCTTAAGACAGCCAACACAAGTTAGAAAGGACAAGCGTGCCCCTGCAGAGGATGTACCACGTCCACGACGACCAGAGGCACAGCCTCCCGACACAGAGGCTGCTTACCCTCTTCTCTGTGAGCATCTGCCTGTCCTTTTTGGTCTTTCTGATAGGGATGAGCCCAAACACTCCCCGTGTTCGGTTTGAGCCCGAACCCGAACTTCTCATTTGTTCGGGTCCGAACCCGAACCCGAACTCGAACCCAATGCAAGTCAAAGGGGCTGAAAATTCGGTTTTTAGAGTGCCCTCCAAGAGGGCATATATGCTACATATTTGCCATAAAAGGTTATGGGGGTCCGGGTTGTGCCCTGGGGGACAGGAAACAAGAACATAAAGTTAAAAAAAAATTTTTTAAAGGGACAGTGAGCTTTCCATGAAATAAGGGTTAAAAATAAAAACCAAAAATTCCTTCAAATATCGTGCCTAGGAGGTCCCCATAACCTGCCCGTGAAGTGGCGGATTTCTAGGATGTATAGAAACACTTAAAAACAAAAAAATTACGTTTCATATGACGGTAAATGCTTTTCCTTTAATCTATCCATAAACAACTGCTTGAGGCGGCAGTCTGTATGAAAAGAGGAGACATTTTTGTACACGCAGAAAAAGTTTACTTTTTTGGCTAAATTATTGTGAAATATATGCAGGCTTTGGATGAAAGTAACAATAGGTGCTTTAAAATTGGTCCTTTAGCATCCCCAACAGTGCCGTCACACCGTAACCCCTCTGAGGATATGAATCTGATACAGGCATCAGTGGCAGTGCACCCAAATATTGTGCTTTTGGTGCCACGCCTGCAAGTACTATCATGCAGTAACCCCTCTGTGGTATTGTGGAAGAATGCAGGGGTGGACCATGTGGTCCTATATTGAAAAGATATGATTCTGGTCAAGGCGTCAGTGTACCCAGATATTGTGCCTTTAATGCCAGGCCAGCAAGTATCATCATACAGTAACCCCTCTGTGGTATTGTGGAAGAGTGCAGGTGTGGACCATGTGGTGCTATATTGAAAAGTTTTTTATCTGTTAATGGGCGTCAGTGCACCCAGATATTGTGCCTTTAATGCCAGGCCAGCAAGTATCATCATACAGTAACCCCTCTGTGGTATTGTGGAAGAATGCAGGGGTGGATCTTGCGGTCCTGTATTGAAAAGTTTTTGATCTGGTAATGGGCGTCAGTGCACCCAGATATTGTGCCTTTAATGCCAGGCCAGCAAGTATCATCATACAGTAACCCCTCTGTGGTATTGTGGAAGAATGAAGGGGTGAACCTTGCGGTCCTATATTGAAAAGTTTTTGATCTGGTAATGGGCGTCAGTGAACCCAGATATTGTGCCTTTAATGCCAGGCCATCAAGTATCATCATACAGTAACCCCTTTGTGGTATTGTGGAAGAGTGCAGGGGTGGACCATGTGGTCCTATATTGAAAAGTTTTTGATCTGGTAATGGGCGTCAGTGCACCCAGATATTGTGCCTTTGGTGCCAGGCCAGCAAGTGTCATCATACAGTAACCCCTCTGTGGTTTTGTGGAAGAGTTCAGGGGTGGAACATGTGGTCCTATATTGAAAAGTTTTTGATCTGGTAAAGGGCCTCAGTGCATCCAGATATTGTGCCATTAATGCCAGGCCAGCAAGTATCATCATACAGTAACCCCTCTGTGGTATTGTGGAAGAATGCAGGGGTGGACCTTGCGGTCCTATATTGAAAAGTTTTTGATCTGGTAATGGGCGTCAGTGCACCCAGATATTGTGCCTTTAATGCCAGGCCAGCAAGTATCATCATACAGTAACCCCTCTGTGGTATTGTGGAAGAATGCAGGGGTGGACCATGTGGACCTATATTGAAAAGATATGATTCTGGTCAAGGCGTCAGTGCAACCAGATAATGTGCCTTTAATGCCAGGCCAGCAAGTATCATCATACAGTAACCCCTCTGTGGTATTGTGGAAGAATGCAGGGATGGACCATGTGGTCCTATATTGAAAAGATATGATTCTGGTCAAAGCGTCAGTGCACCCAGATATTGTGCCTTTAATGCAAGGCCAGCAAGTATCATCATACAGTCACCCCTCTGTGTTATTGTGGAAGAATGCAGGGGTGGACCTTGCGGTCCTATATTAAAAAGACATGAATCTGGTAATGGGCGTCAGCGCACCCAGATATTGTGCTTTTGGTGCCAGACTGCCAGGCCAGCAAGTACTATCATACAGTAACCCTTCTGTAGTATTGTGGAAGAATGCAGGTGTGGACCTTGCGGTCCTATATTAAAAAGATATGCATCTGGTAAAGGCGTCAGTGCACCCAGATATTGTGCTTTTGGTGCCAGACTGCCAGGCCAGCATGTACTATCATACAGTAACCCCTCTGTGGTATTGTGGAAGAATGCAGGGGTGGACCTTGCAGTCCTATATTGAAAAGTTTTTGATCTGGTAATGGGTGTCAGTGCACCCATATATTGTGCCTTTAATGCCAGGCCATCAAGTATCATCATACAGTAACCTCTCTGTGGTATTGTGGAAGAATGCAGGGGTGGACCATACAGTCCTATATTGAAAAGTTTTTGATCTGGTAATGGGCGTCAGTGCACCCAGATATTGTGCCTTTAATGCCAGGCCAGCAAGTATCATCATACGGTAACCCCTCTGTGGTATTGTGGAAGAATGCAGGGGTGGACCTAGCGGTCCTATATTAAAAAGGTTTTAATCTAGTAATGGGCGTCAGTGCACCCAGATATTGTGCCTTTAATGCCAGGCCAGCAAGTATCATCATACAGTAACCCCTCTGTGGTATTGTGGAAGAAAGCAGGGGTGGACCATGTGGTCCTATATTGAAAAGATATGATTCTGGTCAAGGCGTCAGTGCACCCAGATATTCTGCCTTTGGTGCAAGACTGCCAGGCCAGCAAGTATCATCATACAGTAACCCCTCTGTGGTATTGTGGAAGAATGCAGCGGTGGACCTTGCGGTCCTATATTGAAAAGATTTATATCTGGTAATGGGCGTCAGTGCACCCAGATATTGTGCCTTTAATGCCAGGCCAGCAAGTATTATCATACAGTAACCCCTCTGTGGTATTGTGGAAGAATGCAGGGGTGGACCATGTGGTCCTGTATTGAAAAGATATGATTCTGGTCAAGGCGTCAGTGCACCCAGATATTGTGATTTTAATGCCAGGCCAGCAAGTATCATCATACAGTAACCCCTCTGTGGTTTTGTGGAAGAATGCAGGGGTGGACCATGTGGTCCTATATTGAAAAGATATGATTCTGGTCAAGGCGTCAGTGCACCCAGATATTGTGCCTTTAATGCCAGGCCAGCAAGTATCATCATACAGTAACCCCTCTGTGGTATTGTGGAAGAATGCAGGGGTGGACCTTGCGGTCCTATATTGAAAAGATTTTGATCTGGTAATGGGCGTCAGTGCACCCAGATATTGTGCCTTTAATGCCAGGCCAGCAAGTATCATCATACAGTAACCCCTCTGTGGTATTGTGGAAGAATGCAGGGGTGGACCATGTGGTCCTGTATTGAAAAGATATGATTCTGGTCAAGGCGTCAGTGCACCCAGATATTGTGCTTTTAATGCCAGGCCAGCAAGTATCATCATACAGTAACCCCTCTGTGGTTTTGTGGAAGAATGCAGGGGTGGACCATGTGGTCCTATATTGAAAAGATATGATTCTAGTCAAGGCGTCAGTGCACCCAGATATTGTGCCTTTAATGCCAGGCCAGCAAGTATCATCATACAGTAACCCCTCTGTGGTATTGTGGAAGAATGCAGGGGTGGACCTTGCGGTCCTATATTGAAAAGATTTATATCTGGTAATGGGCGTCAGTGCACCCAGATATTGTGCCTTTAATGCCAGACCAGCAAGTATCATCATACAGTAACCCCTCTGTGGTATTGTGGAAGAATGCAGGGGTGGACCATGTGGTCCTATATTGAAAAGATATGATTCTGGTCAAGGCGTCAGTGCACCCAGATATTGTGCTTTTAATGCCAGGCCAGCAAGTATCATCATACAGTAACCCCTCTGTGGTTTTGTGGAAGAATGCAGGGGTGGACCATGTGGTCCTATATTGAAAAGATATGATTCTGGTCAAGGCGTCAGTGCACCCAGATATTGTGCCTTTAATGCCAGGCCAGGAAGTATCATCATACAGTAACCCCTCTGTGGTATTGTGGAAGAATGCAGGATTGGACCATGTGGTCCTATATTGAAAAGTTTTTGATCTGGTAATGGGCATCAGTGCACCCAGATATTGTGCCTTTAATGCAAGGCCAGCAAGTATCATCATACAGTAACCCCTCTGTGGTATTGTGGAAGAATGCAGGGGTGGACCATGTGGTCCTATATTGAAAAGTTTTTGATCTGGTAATGGGCGTCAGTGCACCCAGATATTGTGCCTTTAATGCCAGGCCAGCAAGTATCATCATACAGTAACCCCTCTATGGTATTGTGGAAGAGTGCAGGGGTGGACCATGTGGTCCTATATTGAAAAGTTTTTGATCTGGTAATGGGCGTCAGTGCACCCAGATATTGTGCCTTTGGTGCCAGGCCAGCAAGTATCATCATACAGTAACCCCTCTATTGTATTGTGGAAGAGTGCAGGGTTGGACCCTGCTGTTCGAAAAATTAAAATGATATTAATCTGGCACATGCGTCAGTGCAGCCAAATATTGTGCCTTTCATGGCAGCAAGTGCATTCACACCGTAACCCTTTTGTGGTATTGTGGAAGAGTTCAGTGCTGGAGGTTTTGTGCATGCAGAAGACATACCCGATCTATTCCGTTACTTCGGCATCAGGGGATTGATAGCTGCTGATCCAGGACTGATTCATTTCTATAAATGTCAGCCGGTCTACAGAGTCGGTGGACAGACGCACTCTTTTGTCTGTGACAAAACCTCCAGCGGCACTGAACGTCCTTTCGGAAAGCACGCTAGATGAAGGGCAACCTAGTAGCTGCATAGCATATTGGCTAAGTTCTGGCCAGTGATCCAATCTCAACACCCAGTAAGCCAGTGGATCATCTGCTGGAAAGGTATCCAGGTCTGCGCTTGCCCCTAGGTAGTCCTGCACCAAATGGTGAAGACGCTGGCAATGGGTGCCTACATTTGACGTCCCTGGGCGTCGAGGACTAAAAAAATTTAATAAAGCATCAGTCAAGCGGCCTTGGCCTTCACCACTATTTCTCTGATCACCCGCAGCCTCAGAAGCTCGTGTGTCAGCACTTGGTAATCTACCAGTGCCTAGAAAGGTGTTACACAAGTGTCGCTTTAGAGCGTCCTCAAGTTTTTTCATCCTGTGCTCCCTTTGTGCGGGCAGGATGAGCTCTGCAACTTTCCCCTTGTATCGTGGATCAAGAAGGGTTGCCAACCAGTAATGATCCCTCTCCTTGATAGCACACATCCTGGGGTCCTTTAGCAGGCTTTGCATCATTAGGGAGCCCATGCAGCGTAGGTTGGAGGTGGCATTAGCTTCCGAGTCTTCCTGGTCAATGAGGATGACCGTATCGTGCACTTCCTCCTCCCACCCAGCCACGCACTAGCCCTTCTGTTTCTGGGCACACAAAACCCTCCCTTGAGGAATCCCCACCTTCAATGCCCCCACTACTTAAATATTCCTCCTCCTCCTCATCCTCCATCCCGCTGGAATGCTGTCTGCGGAAAGACTGGGGCCTTGAGAGCTAGGGAAGGCCTCCTCTTCCTCCTGCTGCTCTGCCTCTAGAGCCACATCTATAATTCCCCGCAGAGTGTGCTCCAGCAGGAACACTAAAGGAATTGTGTCACTGATGCATGTACTGTACCTGCTCACCATCCTCATTGCCTCCTCAAATGGTGACAGTACAGTGCATGCATCCTTGATCATCAGCCACTGCAGGGGGGAAAAAAAACCAAGTTGACCTGAACCTGTCTTTGTGCCATACTCACACAGGTACTCGTTGATGGCCCTCTGCTGCTTGTGCAGACGCTGCAGCATTGCTAATGTCGAGTTCCACCTGGTGGGCATGTCACAGATCAGACGGTTTGTGGGAAGGTTGAACTCTCTTTGAATTTCTGCCAGGCGAACGCTTGCTGGGAATGACCGTCTGAAGTGGCTGCAGACTTTTCTGGCCTGGATGAGAAGCTCTGGCAGCCCTGGGTACTTGGTTAGGAAACGCTGTACCACCAGATTTAGGACGTGTGCTAGGCATGGTACATGCGTCAATTTACCCTTGCGAAGGGCGGAGAGAAGGTTGCTGCCATTATCGCAGACGATCATTCCCAGCTCAAGCTGGCGTGGTGTTAACCATCTCTGCACCCGCCCCTGCAGAGCTGACAACATTTCTGACCCGGTGTGGCTCCTGTCCCCTAAACAAACCAGCTCAAGCACAGTATGGCTACTTTTTGCTTGAGCCATTGCATAGACGCTGTCAGGCGTCGGTTTAACTGCCACTTCGCCAGAGACAGAGAAGGAGGAGGAGGAAGAGGTGGTGGTGGTGGAGCAGACAGACTGAAATGTATTCTGCAAGAACATCACAAGAATGGCCACAGTCCAGTGATGATAGAGATAGCTGCTTTGTCACCAGACCCAGTGACCATACAGGAAACAACTCGAGTGAGAATAAAAGACCAGGACACAAAATCTGTGTTGGGTGTTTCTTATTACTCTGGGCTAAGTTTCATACATTCAGTCAGTTTTATCAAAATAGGAGTGTCACAAATTCATGGATTACAAACCAATAAAGAATCAATATCTCAGTAATAGGGGAAACATGTTTTTTCTACTTTGGGCAGTACCTAGACTTACACAAACATTTCCTGTCCTTGCCTAGTAGGCACGACTAAATTGACGTCACAACTATATCCTGTTCTTGGAATAAGAATGTTCAATAGGATATATGAACAATTAAACATCTGTGTCCCTCCCTTCCTCTCGGTCAGCCAGCCTTTTTAGTTTCAAGAGGAAGTGGAGTTGAATAGAAAATTTGCACTCCTTAATAAAAAACAGGATGCCAAGAGAAAGACCAGACTCAGCATTACCTCATGAACACATTATGTATTTGCTGAGCAGTCAATCAGGCCCTATATATTTATATAGCTATCAAATATTACTAGAATATAGAAATATGTATACAGTGAATTAGCTACCATATTTCAAAATTCCTTTCAATCCGTCTTTTGATCACGAATCACGTGATCATTAATTAAAAAGAAAACTAAACTAGTGAACCTATTACAAGTGGGGTTACATTGTCATCATATTATACATATAAATCATTCCAATACGTAGAAATAAAAAAAAGAAAAAAAGAGAGGTTAGTAATTACTCATAAGAGGGGAATGATGAAGAGGAATCTAAGTAGGTGGGGGTGGAAGTATAGGATAGGCTGGCATCATAGGTGAGTTAGAAACGCAACATTTCTCAAGGCACAGCTTCAACAATTTGTAAAAAATGGCAATAACAAGAATAATCATCACAAGATACATTAAACCATGTAAAATAGTTGAACCTAGGCTACCAAAAATAGAACTAAAGCCAAAGGTCCAATCAAATCCATCTAAGGGACTTGATACTTTCCTGAGTTGGGTTTGAATTTCCTCAATATCATGTATATCTTGAGAAACTTCACCTGAAATGTCATCAATGAAAAACAACAATGGGTCAAATTAAGAAGACCACATACACCACCCTCCTTCATTAACAAATAATCAAGGGCCATACGATTCTGAAATTACTGCATCTCTAATCTGACGTTGCTCAGCAGAAAGAACTGCTAGAGCATGTGTATGTGATTAAACATGTCATTAACTAAGTCTACAAAAAGGTTCATTTTAGAATACAAACGAGCAACACCATATGCGGGTAGCAAGGTTCCACCAAATCACTCTGCCTCAGAGGTTTTGACAGATATGGAGGAGCGACGAGAGCGATGTACAGTGTTATGTAGGTCAATGCGCATACCAGATGGAACATAAGGGTGAATAGTATGAGATGGACCAATAAGACCCAAAACACATTCACCAACATAGGTTCTAGGTATTACCAAATATGTCCATTTACCACATAACCAGTAAAAAGGGTGGTTAAGGGGCAAGGTAGCATAAGCATCAATATAATATGTTGCAACCATTATCATACTAGAGTATGTGCCATCTTCCACTTGCAAGGTCCAATCTTTTGGACTGTTGGAATCATGTAAGTTAAGTTTCCCAAAAGATGCTACATTCCACACAGTATTTTTAAACAAAACATGGGTAGTATTAATTTGGGATGCGTTAATACATCCAAACATGAAATCAGCAGAGTTGGCGTTGCCAACACTTACAGGGAAAGTTTTATCCATCCATTGCCATAAACTTACACATTTATCTGGTATACCTGGGTTAGAACAAAGGGGGAGGACACTAACTTAGAATGCCAAGGGGTGCTAAACAGGAAGAAGAACTATTACCGTAAAGAAAGGAAACACGAAAAGTGGCTTGTAGATTCATCTCAGAATTATTAGGGACATACATATGATCCATTATAACCTGGCAAGGAGGTTCCTTTCTCTTAGGTTCTGGTGAAGGCATTCTACCAGTAATGTTAAATCTCATTCGTATCACTGCAGTACCACGATGTTCCTGTAAGAGGGGAGCACGTATAAAAGTGGCACCTGGATTGTTAGTAGTTTTAGAGAAAGTAGGCAGTGTAAACAAATCATCATCAAAAAGACTAAGATTCAAAGCAACTCCTTCATACGGTATACCATATTTAGAACTAGTCGGTTTGGCCATACATATCCAGCAGGACTTGTTGAAACCTGAAAGTTCATATATAGTCTGAGCAGCATATGCATAGTTATTAGGTCGATGCAAGTCTCTTTTCAAACGCATATTAAGAACTGTGGGACGAGCAAAGGAGATATTGTGGGGACCTACAATATCTTTCCAAAAACATCTGTGATAGTAGCATGAACTACCAGTAAGTATGATGAAATAAATCATAATGATTAAAAGCAAACCAACAAAAATAAAACAGTTCTTGGAAAAAGAGCAAAACATCTTGGTAGTAGTTCTAGCAATAGACACTGCAAGTGTAAAATCAGAGTTAATACAATATGTACTACTTTGTGAAAAAGGAAAGTTCATCAAAAAATAAACAGTTCATGTAAATGAGGAAAAAAATAAGTACTACTCTTCAGGTTGAATAAGACAGTTAATAGGCATAAAAAATAAATTGGGGGGGAAACGATTCTTCAGCTGGGAAACCAGCCAACAGGTTAGCAGGGGCTTACAACTGCTGAGGCCCACACTCCAGATTCATCAGTGGGATCCGTCACAGGAGGAGGTCATCTAGAAGCAGGGGTCAGCGATTCCACGTCTTGGGTTGAGGTCACAGGTGGATCAGAAATGAAGTTATCAGGGATGAATGGCGCTTTCTTTATCCTTGATGCATGGATCCAGGAAGGTGATTCATCAGTCAGCACGGCAGTTCTGGTCACAGCAAGGACGGTAGTTGGTTCTCCATATGGTGGATCAATGGTTTTGTGAAGATGCAGGGCCTTCACGAGCACTCGATCTCCTGGAACAAAACAGTGAGTAGGATCTGTGGAGAGAGGCGGAAAAGAGCAGGAGACAGTTCTATGGAAATCATGCAATGTTTTAAGCAATTGAGTAACATATGCTTCTCTAAATTCATCCAGATCACCTGGTAACATTACCAGGGGACCTTGCTTAGGAATCCATGTGGTAGGAAAGGGTCTTCCCATGAGAACTTCAAAGGGGGAGAGACCAGTGACAGAATGGGTGGTCATTCTTATTTGTGCAAGAATGGCTGGAAGGTAATCCGGCCAGTTCTTGAAGGTACCCTCAGTAGCTTTTCTAAGTTTATTTTTGATATTTCTATTTTGCCGTTCCACGATTCCGGAACTTTCCGCATGGTATGGGCAATGAAACTTCCATTGAATGGCCATTAATTTTACCAATTCCTGTGTGATCTTGGAGGTAAAGGCAGGACCATTATCTGAATCAATAGATATGGGCCATCCATATCTGGGTATTAATTCTTTACAAAGAATTTTGGCAACAGTTCTGTCATTTTCTCTTGCAGTAGGGAAGGCTTCAGGCCACCTAGAAAACTTGTCAACTATTACCAGAAGGTATTTCAGGTTACCTTTTGCAGTGGGTATGTGTGCAAAATCAATTTGGAGTTCCTGGAATGGACCATTAGCAGGCGGTAGGTGTTGAGTTTTAATTTTTGGGCCCTGTGTATTATTTCTGGCACATATAAGGCAACGAGAAAGTTGGGAATTAATCATAGCCTTAAGATTACAAACAGAAAAATGCTTAGCCATTTCGCTGTATGTGAGTTTGGGAGATCTGTGGCCAGGACCGTGAAAAGAAAAAATAAAGATTGGCGCTGCTGCAGCAGGTAGGCCCACTCTCCCTCCTTTCTCATAAATTCTAACATCAGGCGGAATTTCTTGAGACTTCACAAGGCCTTCTGAGGCCCAATGATAAACATCAGCTTCAGTAGCACCTGCCTGGAGTTCTTTAAGCATCCATTTCTGGGGCAGCAGAAAAGGAGAAAGGTAGCAGGTGACAATTGGAGGGTGAGGAACAAGAGAAATGGTAGGTGATGAAAGAGCAGCAGCTTTAGACTTAGCATCAGCAAAGTGATTGCCACGAGAAACAAAAGAGTCAACAGGATCATGACCTTTGCATTTGACAACAGCAAGACGAGAAGGCAATAGAATAGCAGACAGGAGATCAGAAATCAGATCAGAATGAGAAATAGGACGTCCATCAGCCGTAGTAAAACCACGGCGATGCCATAATGCACCAAAATCATGCACAACACCAAATGCATAATGAGAGTCAGTATATATGGTGACAGGGAGATCTTTAAAAAGTTTACATGCAGCTGTTAAAGAAAAAAGTTCCGCAGCTTGCGAAGTATTTGAAGGAATGGAAGCAGATTCATGCACAATGTCAGGCAATTCAACCACAGCATAACCAGTCAGATACTGTGAATCAGAAGGACGAGAACAGGAGCCATCAACAAAGATATGACGAATATCAGGACCTTCTAGAGGAGTGTCAGAAAGATCAGATCTAGGAGAGGTCATTAGTTGAATGAGCGGAAGACAATCATGTAATTCGCGAGGCTCCTCATGGTTTTCGCGTAGATGCAGGAGAGCGTTAAGAACAGCAGAAGGACCAGAAGTGACAGAAGAGTATTTGACAGACAAATTGGAGGTAGAAGTTAGTACAGTTTCATAACCAGACAGACGTTGGGAAGAAATGTGCTGGGTAGAAAGGTTACGAAGTACATGCAAGACATTGTGTTGTGTATGGAGAATCGTGTCAATACCTAGGGTTAAGGACTGAACTGCTTCCACAACCATGGCACAGGCAGCCAAGGAGCGGAGACAATTTGGCATTCCCTGAACAACAGGTGGCATGACTTTTGACAAAAATGCAGTTGGACGCAGCGCCCCCCGTGGACCTGTGCAAGAAAAACCGCCATTGTGCGCCCATCCTCCCTACAGTAGAGGTGGAAAGGCAGTTTATAGTTCGGTAGCCCCAGTGCTGGTGCAGTAGCCAACAGTTCCTTTAACGTATCAAAGGCAGACACCATGTCCGGAGACCAAACAATTTGGTCCGGAGCTGTGCGCGCAGCAGACGCACGAAGAACAGAGTCATAATAGGAACAGTCTGGTATCCAGTGACGACAAAAATTGACCATCCCTAGAAAGGACAACATGTCTGTTTTGGAGGCAGGACGCTTGAGCTGGAGCAGGCTCTGAATGCGGGACGGTGAGAGATCACGAGATCCCTGAGTGAGAACGAAACCCTTCACTGGCTCCCCATCCACTGCAGAATTAAGTTCAAAATCCTTATCCTTACCTACAAAACCTCACTAACTCAGCGCCCCACTACCTGTCCTCACTAATCACCAAATACACCCCAGCCTGCTCCTAAAGGTCAAACAGTGACCTGCGCCTAGCTTCTCCCCGCATCACCTCTTCCCATGATAGACTGCAGGATTTCTCACGCACAGCCCCCACTCTCTGGAACGCTCTCCCTCGTACTGTCAGACTTTCCCATAACTTCTCTTCCTTCAAACGCTCCCTTAAAACATTCCTATTTAGGGAAGCCTACCACCCAACTCACTGACGCAACCATCAATCACTCTCACCTTACAGTCCTCTCCTCCTGTTTCCAACCCCAACCCTCCTAGATTGTGAGTTCCTACGGGAATAGGGCCCTCATCTCCTCCGGTACTGTTTGTCAAATGTTGTTCAATGTATTGTAACCCTGTCTGTACTGTGCTTATTGTACAGCGCTGCGGAATATGCTGGCGCTTTATAAATAAAGAATAATAATAATAATAACCCAAATATTCAACAGAGGTGGAGCAAAATTGCATCTTTTTTCTGGATACCTTGAGGCCTTCTGAGTGTAGATGGTTGAGAAGAGCAACAGAATCAGTGTGACATGCAGCTTGGCTGGGGCTACAAAGGAGGAGGTCATCCACATACTGTAGTAAGGTGGAGCCTTCCGGCGGACTGTAACTCAACAGAGTCTCACGCAGTGCACGTGCAAAGGTAGCCAGGCTATCAATAAATCCCATAGGTAATACTAACCAACAAAACTGGCTACCTTCAACCGTAAAGGCCAAAATGTGTTGTGTATCTGGATGTACTGGGACAGAAAAAAAGGCATTTTTTAGGTCTATGACTGTAAAATGTGTGGAGTCTGGGGGTATGGAGGTGAGAAGGGTTGGGAGGTCAGGTACAATTGGAGAAATAGGAATTATGATTTCATTAAGAGATCTGAAATCCTGAGTAAAGCGATATCCATCTCCTTTAGGCACAGGAATTACAGGAGTGTTGTACGAACTTACAATTGGACGCAGAATGCCAGTAGCAAGGAAGCGGTGAATGAATTCCCATATTCCTTCAACTTTAGCAGGTGACAGATTATATTGCTTGTGATAGACAGGTGTAGCAGATGCTTTTAATTTTGCTGAATATGAGGTGCATGAGATTGAACCCACATCATATTCGTCAATTGCCCATACATCCGGATGTACACACAATTCGAGATCCGGTGCTGAAAGGAAAGCACAGTGAAGAGGAGAGAAGGAATGGGAGGAAGAGTTAGGTGGAGAGGGGAGGGGGGGCTGTTGGGGGATGAAGTGTGCTGGGAGCAGCTTCAATAGAAAAGAATGGAGAATCCACATGTAAAGATCCAGATGGCATGCAGATAATAGACACAGCAAGCAAAGAAAGCAAATCTCTGCCTAGCAAATTAACAGGACAGGTAGGGAGAACATGAAAAGAATGAAACACAGAGGCAGGAGAAGAATTTGAAGAAATAGCAATGGGTGGGGTGACAAACGTTTCTGTTAGGACTCCATTAATCCCCAAAGATGGCGTCTCAGCAGGTTTAATTGACCACAAAAACCACTCTATTGTAAGCGTCGAATTTGTAGCACCCGTATCCACAAGGAATGGAGTTTTATGATCCTCCAAATTAAGGATTACTAGGGGCAAATGGTCAACTGTTTCTGAAACATGAACACATGAGATGGAGCATGCCTCTGGGCCACATCATGCATTTGATTGGTTTTGCCAATCAATCTTATGACGAGGTGGATCACAGGCATTGTTAGGAGAGGTAACAGCATTGCTTGTTGGAGATCGTGGCTGGGGGTTCATAGCAGTATTGCCAATGTTCCTGGGATTATGAGGGCATTCATTACGCCAGTGATTTGGATCACACCACAAATGAAGTATCTGGGGTACGTGTGGGGTGTTGAGGATGATAATAAGTCCGTTTAGGGCGAGGACCATTATTACCTGGGGGACCTGAAGGACTGTTAAAAACAGCTAACATATATTTAGAATGCTGCAGGTCAAAGCAACCAGCAGAATCTTTAACAAGGAGCCTATTATTAAGATCAATAGGTACCACCGTTGGCCAGTTATCAATAACCTGTTTAGCAATTCTCTGGGTATCATCTCTGAGATTACCCATGAGAGTTTGAGTGTAGAGGAGACCCATATCTCCATCTAATGTCATGCCGGCATCCTCCTTCCAGTTCTTATGGAACCGGTGGACGAATTCGGTGACAGATTCTTTGGCATTTTGTCTGCATGCAATGGCTACGACCATAGAACGTCGAGCTCCATAATTGCGAGCCCATTCATCACAAACTTCTGTCCACATATCATCAATCTGGACCGATATTTGTAAAGGCAAATTTTGGGGTGTAATAGGGGCACCCATTAGAGGAACATGGGGGGGTTGAAGTGAGAGAACACGAGTCCAATCAAAACCAGTGTCATCATCATATCCCATGACACCGTTAATGATCAACTTGTAATCTTCCTGAGTTAATTGCAATCCTTGTGTCGCCCGTTTAAAATATTGTGTTGTCGCGGTCGGGGAAATTCAGGGACTAGGAGAACCCTTAATTATAGAATTTAAGGTTCCTATATCAGGGGGCATAATAACGACATTATTTCCTGCAACTAAATAGGGCATCTGATATCTAGCAGGGGGGTTGATAGTTTTGCCAGATTGGGTCCTAGTTATTATGTTCTGAAGTTGGGGTTCAAATTGGTCAATAAAAGATTGCATTTGGGGAGAGTATCCTACACGGTTGGGTTTGGAAGTGGATACAAATGAAGATGTACTGAATTTAGACATAGGGGTTTTATTTTGCCAATCATATGTGCTAGTTTCATCTTGTTCTGTGTCAGATTCTGTTTCAACATGGGGTATTCCTACGATAGCACCTAAAACACCTATATTTTGTGTTAGGGCTTCAGGGGAAGGCAGAGGATTAGTAGTGGTTTCAATAGTTGTAATCACAGCTGCCAAAGTCTTAGGGTCAAGGCTGGGATAAAGGGAAGAGGGTTTGGGAGTAGGTTGTGAAAGGGCAGGAGTAGAGGAATTGTAAGGTGGGGGATTATCTATGGACCATGATACATCTTTAGGAGTTTTAGAAATGGGGTTATATGAAGAGGACACAGTGAATCCACACTTTACCACATTCCTTCATATATTTTCTATCCCAATTTGAGTCAGGTTGGAAATATGGGAAAGCTTTCTGGTCGCCAAGACATAAGCCTTTTATCATGGACATATGATAGGAAGAGAAGCTTCCTGAATTTGGGAATGAATCAAGAGAATGCATGGCTGTAGTCCATCCAGCAAGACAATCTATAAAGGGCGTGGTGAAATATCCGCCAGCAACACGTTGTACATAATCGGCGGGCGTTTCAGCAGGGCCATTTTGGGGCATTAACTTCTTATTGAAGTGCTTATCTAATTTGCCCGTTATTTTTGGATCTATATGGGAGGATTTTTTGGCACTCATATCGCAAAAAAAAGGTGCGGTGGAGGGGGGAGGAGAAGGGCCAGCGCAATTAAAATTGTGAGAGGGAAAGGGTCGCAAAAATGCGCAGTTTCCTCTATTCTCACTGAGCCAAATCACAAAACAGCAATCTCCATTCTATTTAAAATCTTTTTAACTACACTATCAGGGAGAAAAAGCACAAATAGGAAATAACAAGTAGTCAGTTAAATAGGGACCCAATTCTCGGGGCGGGAAACTTAAAGGTATTAATCTTTTAAAGTATAATACTCTTTACAACACAATTCAAATGTGAGTCACTAACAGCGGGGACATCCAACAATTGATCAAGGAAACAAAGAGAAAGGATCACTATTCTTTACCCAGACGATTGTAAAAAATCCTATTTTTCATTCACCATCACTTAAACAATCAAATCATTCAAAAGAAACTCTTGCACTATCAAATCAAATAATGCGAGTTCGAAAATTTGAACAAGCAAGTTGCTTATGATGAATATCAGGTTCCAATAAATATTAATAAAATAAATATGTAACCTATACTCACCACAGCAAGTTGATTAGTTCAAATCCGCACTTCTGATACCAAATTGAAATGTATTCTGCAAGAACATCACAAGAATGGCCACGGTCCAGTGATGATAGAGATAGCTGCTTTGTCACCAGACCCAGTGACCATACAGGAAACAACTCGAGTGAGAATAAAAGACCAGGACAAAAAATCTGTCTCGGGTGTTTCTTATTACTCTGGGCTAAATTTCATACATTCAGTCAGTTTTGTCAAAATAGGAGTGTCACAAATTCATGGATTACAAACCAATAAAGAATCAATACGTAAATAATATAGGAAACATGTTTTTTCTACTTTGGGCAGTACCTAGACTTACACAAACATTTCCTGTCCTTGCCTAGTAGGCATGACTAAATTGACGTCACAGCTATATCCTGTTCTTGGAATAAGAATGTTCCATAGGATATATGAACAATTAAACATTTGTGTCCCTCCCTTCCTCTCGGTCAGCCAGCCGTTTTAGTTTCAAGAGGAAGTGGAGTTGAATAGAAAATTTGCACTCCTTAATAAAAAACAGGATGCCAAGAGAAAGACCAGACTCAGCATTACCTCATGAACAAATTATGTATTTGCTGAGCAGTCAATCAGGCCCTATATATTTATATAGCTATCAAATATTACTAGAATATAGAAATATGTATACAGTGAATTAGCTACCATATTTCAAAATTCCTTTCACAGACCTCATACAAGCAGCTTTCTGGCCCGGTGTGGCTCCTGTCCCCTATACAAACCAGCTCAAGCACAGTATGGCTTCTTTTTGCTTGAGCCATTGCGTAGACCCTGTCAGGCGTCGGTTTAACTGCCACTTCACCAGAGATGGAGGAAGAGGTAGAGGGAGAGGTGGTGGTGGTGGTGGAGCAGACAGACAGACCTCATACAAGCAGCTTTCTGGAGTCGTGGTGAATGAACAAGCTCCAGCACAGAGCCCCGTCTTGGATCCCTCCCAGCTGCAATCAGAGTTACCCAGTGTGCCGTGAAGGAAATGTAACGACCCTGTCCATGCTTGCTGGACCACGTGTCTAAAGTCACATGCACCTTGCTGCTGACTGCCTTTCCCAATGACTCGATAACATTGTCTTCCACGTGCTGGTATAGTGCTGGAATGGCCTTGCGTGAAAAGTAATGGCGTTTTGGAACCTGCCACTGTGGTACGGCACATTCAGCAAATTCACGGAAGGGAGCAGAGTCCACCAGCTGGAAAGGCAGCAGCTGCATGTGAGTAATTTTGCTAATCTGGCATTTAGACGCTGTGCTTGGGGATGGTTGGGACTATATCTTTTCTTTTGCTGCAGCAGCTGCGGCAATGTAATCTGACTGCGTAAATCTTCAGCTACTGGGATGATGTCACATTGTGAGAAAGGACCTGGTACATCCATTACTGTAGCATCATCCCTGTCGGTGGAGGTTGTAGGCAATGACATGGCAGGACATACAGTGGGGGTAGAGACAGATGAGGAGGACCTACGCAAAGTTTTGCGCCAACGGGATGTGTGGCACTTATTCATATGTCGCCTCAAGCACGTGGTAGCCAAGTGTCCGGTATCTTTCCCACGCTTAAGCCTCATCTGACATAGATTACAAATAGCAACGGTGCGGTCTGCTGCACATTTCTTAAAGAACTCCCAGAGAACAGGATTCCTGCATGTGTTCTTAGAGACAACAGCACTCTGCACCGAAGCAGCTCTGACATGTGATGCCTTGGACTGGCTAGTGCTACGGTTGGTCACAGAGGATGTTGTGCCTCGTGTTTGCTGTGCCTCCTCCTCCCCCTCTTCCTCACTTAATTCCTCTGTTCGATCTGGCACCCAGGTGGAGTCAGTGACCTCATCATCATTGTCATCATCACCCCCTATCTCCTCGTCACTGGAGCCAACTTGGCAGTATGCTGCAGCTGCTGGGGCAACATGAGTGCCAGTTATTTGTGTGTCATCACTGGCACCCCCTTCCTCTAGGTTGATTATACTCCCTTGCTCAACCTCAGAGATTGAATCAGAGCACTGTACTTGCTGCGCATCCTCAAGCAGCATGTCACTCTCATTGTAGTCAAACAGTTCAGCTGACTCCTCCGTGTGTGTGATAGCGAGGCTACGGCAGGAGTAGCTGTGGACATGGAGGCTGCATTAGATGCTTTGGCAGCTGAGGTGGACTGTAAAGCACTAGAGGCCTGGCTGGAAGAGGACTCGGAGGATGAGGCTGGCCTGGTTAGCCAATCCACCAAGTCCTCTGTATGTTGCTGCTGCTTAAGACGGCCAGCACCAGTTAGAAAGGACAAGCGTGCCCCTGCAGAGGATGCACCACGTCCACCACGATCAGAGGCACAGCCTCCCGACACAGGGGCTGCTTGCCCTCTTATCTGTGTCTGGGAGCGCTGCTTGTCCTTTTTGTTCTTTCAGACATGGTGAGTGATATATAGATTAATATTTACAGAACTCTGATTCAACTCTGGTATAAAGATTTAAAGAACTCTGGTATAACTCAGTGAGACACACTGATAGCTGGCAGCCAGTGACAAGAGACAGATCACCTCAATTCACAAATGTTTTTTAGAAATTAGTGAGCCCCAAAATACTTGCTGGCAGTGGCAAGAGACAGATCACCTCAATTCACAAATGTTTTAAAGAAATTAGTGAGCTCCAAAATACAGCGTGGTACTGGATGTGTGATGAGACACAGATCACCTCAATTCACAAATGTTTTGTAGAAATTAGTGAGCCCCAAAATACTTGCTGGCAGTGACAAGAGACAGATCACCTCAATTCACAAATGTTTTAAAGAAATTAGTGAGCTCCAAAATACAGCGTGGTACTGAATGTGTGACGAGACACAGATCACCTCAATTCCAAATGTTTTGTAGAAATTAGTGAGCCCCAAAATACAGCGTGGTACTGGATGTGTGACAAGACACAGATCACCTCAATTCACAAATGTTTTGTAGAAATTAGTGAGCCCCGAAATACAGCGTGGTACTGGATGTGTGACGAGACACAGATCACCTCAATACACAAATGTTTTGTAGAATTTAGTGAGCCCCAAAATACTACGTGGTACTGGATGTGTGACGAGACACAGATCACCTCAATTCCCAAATGTTTTGTAGAAATTTGTGACCCCCAAAATACTTGCTGGCAGTGACAAGAGACAGATCACCTCAATTCACAAATGTTTTAAAGAAATTAGTGAGCCCCAAAATACAGCGTGGTACTGGATGTGTGACGAGACACAGATCACCTCAATTCCCAAATGTTTTGTAGAAATTAGTGAGCCCCAAAATAATGCGTGGTACTGGATGTGTGACGAGACACAGATCACCTCAATTCACAAATGTTTTGTAGAAATTAGTGAGCCCCAAAATACTGTGTGGTACTGGATGTGTGACGAGACACAGATCACCTCAATTCCCAAATGTTTTGTAGAAATTAGTGAGCCCCAAAATAATGCGTGGTACTGGATGTGTGACAAGACACAGATCACCTCAATTCACAAATGTTTTGTAGAAATTAGTGAGCCCCAAAATAATGCGTGGTACTGGTTGTGTGACAAGAGACAGATCACCTCAATTCACAAGTGTTTTGTAGAAATTAGTGAGCCCCAAAATACAGCGTGGTACTGGATGTGTGACGAGACACAGATCACCTCAATTCACAAATGTTTTGTAGAAATTAGTGAGCCCCAAAATACTGCGTGGTACTGGATGTGTGACAAGACACAGATCACCTCAATTCACAAATGTTTTAAAGAAATTCGTGAGCCCCAAAATACTGCGTGGTACTGGATGTGTGACGAGACACAGATCACCTCAATTCCCAAATGTTTTGTAGAAATTTGTGACCCCCAAAATACTGCGTGGTACTGGCTGTGTGACAAGAGACAGATCACCTCAATTCACAAATGTTTTGTAGAAATTAGTGAGCCCCAAAATACTGCGTGGTACTGGATGTGTGAAGAGACACAGATCACCTCAATTCCCAAATGTTTTGTAGAAATTAGTGAGCCCCAAAATACTGCGTGGTACTGGTTGTGTGACAAGCGACAGATCACCTCAATTCACAAATGTTTTGTAGAAATTAGTGAGCCCCAAAATAATGCGTGGTACTGGTTGTGTGACAAGAGACAGATCACCTCAATTCACAAATGTTTTGTAGAAATTAGTGAGCCCCGAAATACAGCGTGGTACTGGATGTGTGACGAGACACAGATCACCTCAATTCACAAATGTTTTAAAGAAATTAGTGAGCCCCAAAATACTGCGTGGTACTGGATGTGTGACAAGACACAGATCACCTCAATTCCCAAATGTTTTTTAGAAATTTGTGACCCCCAAAAAATTTGATGGCAGTGACAAGACACAGATCACCTCAATTCCCAAATGTTTTGTAGAAATTTGTGACCCCCAAAATACTGCGTGGTACTGGCTGTGTGACAAGACACAGATCACCTCAATTCACAAATGTTTTAAAGAAATTAGTGAGCCCCAAAAAGACTTGCTGGCACAGTGACAAGACCCAGAAGATCACCTCAATTCACAAATGTTTTAAAGAAAGTTGTAAACCCCAAAAAAACTTGCTGGCACAGTGACAAGACACACATCACCTAAATTCCCTGATATTGGGTAGAGATGAGACCCCCCCAGACCCCCCCAGTAGCGTGGCAGACCGGCAGTAACAAGACACAACTATCTCCTTTGAAATCTCCTCTGAAATGCGTGCAGAATCGGCGCGTGGAAACGTTATATAGTGTGCTGCGGGACTTAGCTCTGTGAGCCCATGATTGGGCAAAATTTGCCCAATCAGGACTCTGAGCGGTGATTGGCGTAGTGTTGAACCAGTCTTGCACCAGACCTGTGGTCAGGTGCAAGGCTGTAGCCAATTACGAGCTTCAGGCCAGTGGGAAAATGCATTGTGGTCCATTGTGGTCAAACATGCGGCGAACACCCGGAAATGTTTGGTGTTCGCGATCCCATCAAACAGGCCAAGTTCGGGTCGAACCCCGAACCGTCCGAACCCGAACCGCTCATCCCTACTTTCTGACATGGTGAGTGATATATAGATTAAAGATATACAGAACTCTGATTCAACTGTGTTATAAAAAATTGGAGATATGCAGAACTCTGATTCAACTGTGTTATCTAGATTAAAATTCCCAGAAACCTCCTATAAATAACTGAGACCCCCTGATGGGTGGCAGTGATGACACAGGTTATAATTTCCAGATATCTGCTATAAATCTGTGAGACCCCCTGATGGGTGGCACTGACAAGACACACAGCTTAAAATTCGCAGAATTGTGGTGCATTGTGGGTGAATGTTCAGAGTTCGCGAACAGTCGAACGGCCGATGTTCGATGTGAACTCCGAACAGATCGAACCGAACAGCTCATCCCTACTTGTAAACTCGATGGCAGTGACAAGACACAGATTAAAATTCGCAGAAATCTGCTAGAAGTATGTGGGACAGCCTGATAGCTGGCAGTGAGAAGACACAGATTACAATTCCCAGAAACCTCCTATAAATCAGAGAGACCCGCTGATGGGTGGCAGTGACAAGACACAGATTAAAATTCTTAGAAACCTCCTATAAATCAGTGAGACCCCCTGATGGATGGCATTGACAAGACACAAATTACAATTCCCAGGAACCTCCTATAAATCAGTGAGAGCCCCTGATGAATGGAAGTGAAAACACACAGATTACAACAATTCCCAGATATTTTGTAGAAGTGAGACCCCCACAATAGCTGCTGGCAGTGAGAACAGACAGATTACAATCAGGACTCTTGCCCAATCAGGACTCTGAGCCTTGCTTGGCATAGTCTTGCACTTGTCTTGCACCTGACCACAGGTCAGGTGCAAGGCTGTAGCCAATTACAAGATTCAGGCCAGTGGAAAAGTGCATTGTTGTCCATTGTGGTGCATTGTGGGTGAACATGCGGCAGAAATGTTCGGAGTTCGCGAATAGGGATGAGCCGAACACCCCTGTGTTTGGTTCGTACCCGAACATCCGAGCAGCCAAAATGTTCGAAATGTTTGAATACAAACTCGAACACCATGTTAATCAATGGGGGCCGAACACGCAAAATGTGTTCACAGTTCTCCTAAATGTACCGACGGCTGCCGGTACATTTAGGAGACCTGTGGCTGCGGCCCCCGGCCCCCGTAACTCACCTGTCCTGCAGCTGTCCCAG
Organism: Leptobrachium leishanense; assembly: GCA_009667805.1. Classification (NCBI taxonomy): domain Eukaryota; kingdom Metazoa; phylum Chordata; class Amphibia; order Anura; family Megophryidae; genus Leptobrachium; species Leptobrachium leishanense. Next base: position 60,732,079 of record CM019066.1, on the reverse strand, counting down.
CCTCGTGTTCCCCGGTCCGTCAGCTCCTCCGGTCTGTCTTGCCACGGCTCCTCTCTGCCCCATGTCTTCATCCTGAATGATCTGATTGGGCAAAGTCCTGTGCCTTACCTGGACTTTGCCCAATCAGGGCTCTAATTCAATATTGAGCCCTGATTGGGCAAAGTCCAGGTCAGGTGCAGGACTTTGCCCAATCAGAGCTCAGCGTGAAGATGAGGCATGGTGCAGAGCTTTAACCAAGCTCTGATTGGTTAAAGTCGGTGCAAGACTTTAACCAATCAGAGCTTGGTTAAAGCTCATCTTCATGCTGAGCTCTGATTGGGCAAAGTCCTGCACCTGACCTGGACTTTGCCCAATCATGGCTCAATATTGAATTAAAGCCCTGATTGGGCAAAGTCCAGGTCAGGCGCTGGACTTTGCCCAATCAGATCATTCGGCATGAAGACGTGGGGCAGAGAGGAGCCGCGGCCAGACAGACCGGAGGAGCTGATGGACCGGGGAACACGAGGTCGGGACACCTGCAGGACAGGTGAGATACGGGGGCCGGGGGCCGCAGCCACAGGTCTCCTAAATGTGCCAGCAGCCGCCGGTACATTTAGGAGACCTGTGGACGCATTTTTTATTATGGAATGACCGAACGCTCATCCCTATTCGCGAACAGCCGAACGGCCGATGTTCGATGCGAACTTCGAACAGATCGAACCGAACAGCTCATCCCTACTTGTGAGCTCGAAGGAGTAGTTGCTGAATTTCTGAGGTATTACACATAAGATTCTTTTCTTGAGGAGTTAGTGGTCTGGAGTAGAAATTTCAGCCTTGTTCATGAGTAAGGAAGAGCCACTGAATGTAGTCATGGTTCTCTTCCAGCAAGTCGAAGTCTGCATCCCATTTGTGTAGAATTATTTTGATAAATTCACCATTGGGTTTGTATTTTCTCCAATTCATATAGAATTCATAATTTGGCATAGAGTTATTTTCGTCTTGCTGGCACAGGAGGATTTTGGTGACTTGATGGTGAGGCAAACAATCATTCGTTGGCGGCTTTGCTGCCGCTTTTGCAGCTCGGTCTGCTAATCTATTTCCTTTGGGTATTTCGTCACTCATGACCTTTCTGGTGACCTCGGCAGTGCATGATACCGACAGCATTGGGCTTCCACACAGCGTCCAGAAGACCTGAGATTTCTGCAGAGTATTTGACTTGCTTTCCTGATGAAGAGAGAAGGCGTCTTTCCTTGTAAAGTGCACCGTGGGCATGGACAGTCATAAAGGCATATTTGGAGTCTGTATAGATAGTCACTCTTTTGCCTTTGGATATTTCCAGAGCTCTTGTCAAAGCTAGTATCTCTGCTAGTTGCGCTGACAACAGGCCTGATAAAGAGTTTGATTCTAGAATTCCATTCATGATGGTGGGATATTTTCTGGGGGGAGGGAGAGTGGTGGGATATTTTTTGGGGTGGAGAGAGAGTGATGGTGGGGCATGTTTCTGGGGGGGAGTGATGGTGGGGTATATTACTGGGGGTAATGGATGAGTGGGGTATATTACAGAGGGGGTGTAGGGAGGGTGGGTGTGTCAGCCAGTGGGGAATGGGTGATGGTGGTCAGGGGTGTTTTCCAGGGGAGGGGGACCTGGCATGGGGATGTGTACAGTGTACTTTGCTTGTCCGAGCGTGCAGCCAGTGAGAGGAGCCGCCGTCTCCCTCCTCCTGATCAGGCTACCTCCAGGGCATAGGGATTGGATGGCACACGTCATGTGGCGCGCCATGTGACCCTGGCCGGCCGGCTCCCTTTGATTAGGTCATAGGGAGCGTCGGATGGCCGGGGTATTGCAGGCGCCGGACACAGAACAGCACCGGTGGTGCTGACACCTGGCTCGGGGCTGGCTGCGCCCCTAGGTGGCGCTGCGCTCTAGGCGGCTGCCTAGCTCGCCTAGCCGGCGTGCCGGCCCTGGCTGTGGCGGCCACGGCTTGCAGACAAGGGGGTAGGCCGCAGGTCACGGGGTCAAGCTGTTTGGAGAGGTAGGCCACTGGACTAGGCCAAGACCCGGGGTTCTGGATCAGGACTCCCGTTGCCGTTTGGTTGTGTTCATGCACAGAGCTGGAAGGGCTTGCTATGATCTGGCAGGCCCAATGCCGGGGCCTCCATTAAGAGGGTCTTCAGTTTCAGAAAGGCAGCAGTCTGTTCTTCTTCCCAGAGGAATGGGTCTTGTTCTCTCCCTTGGTAGCTTGATGGAGGGGCTTGGCAATTTCAGCAAAGTTGGGGATCCACAGATGGCAGAACCCAGCAGCACCTAGGAATTCATGAATCTGCCTGCATGTCTTCGGCTGGGGGATGCGGCAGACTGCTTCTTTCCATTCAGATCCCAAAGCACGTTTGGTACCTGTTAATTGAAAACCTAGGTACATTACACTTTCAGGGTTATCCAAAGAGATCCGAATTGATTGAGAAAGGTAACCGAACGCTGAAAATCAGCGTTCGGTTGCCTTTCCTGGCCATTCGGCTATCCAGAGAGCAGGCAATTCGCCAAATCCTGGCGAATTGCTTGCACATATGGTGCCTGTTCGGTGCCTGTTCGAGGGCAGTGAAATCCCCATGAAAAGCACTGCTTCGGCTATTCAGAGAACACAAACCAGCAGTGAAAGGTTCCCCTAATGCCCTGCCATTTGGTGGTTTCATGCGGCAAATTTATTCAGAAGAATCCCATAGACTTCAATGTTAAAAATATTCCCGTTTTAATTCAATATCTAATAAACCATTCATTATAAAATTCTGCAGCAAAAAGTCTCTTTATTTATAGATTTTTTCAGATACTTTAAGCATTTTTCTTTTCTTTTTTTTTTTTAAAAGTCCGATTTTTTTTGATTTTTTTTAAAGTTTACTTCTTTTTTCTATAACAGCCCTCTTTATTATCATTCCCTGGACCTCCTGTGTAAATTTCAGACATTTTCGCTCAGTAGTTTCTTTGCAAAAAGAGTTTCATTTTCACAGATTCATACAAACGGTTTTGCTAATTTATTCACTGCCTCCTCTGCGTCTCAGCTGCTTCGTCTCTGTGTGATTCGGCTCCTGTTCGGGTTTTTCGAAGGTTAATCCAGATGTTTTTGCTTGTTTTCGGCGTGCATTCGGTGGATTTTGCGGATAGTTTTCATCGGGTTTGCGGCAGCTTTTCCCTGCAATTCGGGGACCCTGTGGTGCTTGCTGAATACACCGCAGGGTCACCGAAATGGGATCGGCAAAAGGAACCGAATTGAAGAGAACAAAAAGTCACCGAACGTGCGGTGACTTTTCAAATCTCTTTGAATAACCCTGAAAGTTTGCAAATTTGTGCTTTCTTTTTCAAGACTTTTTGTCGCCCGCTTGGCACAGAAATTGTAAAAGAACTTTGGTTGCCGCTAAACAGTCTTTTTCTGCTGGTGAGGCACAGCAATAAATTGTCAATATATTATAACAATACAACTTTGTCTGGCTGAGAGTTGAAAGACAGGAGATCCTGACTCAGGGAACTGCCAAAGTCTGTGGGCGTGTTAGGAAAATAAATCATTTGATGCTTAGCTCCGGCTTCCCTTTGGCTCCTTGCAGTCAGATGTTTTCAGAAGAAGGCATCTTCTAACTCTAGCAATTTGTACTTCCGGATGTGAAAGGCAGTCTGTTGTAGAAATTCGAATCCACAAGTAGTGCTACAGTCATAGCTCCTGGCTTTAAATCAACAGACACGAGAGGGATTTTTTTTCACAGCTTATTCAGACTGTCTGTCTTCTGCCCACACTTCAGTACTGCCCAGTAGTAGTGCATATAAATACGGAGTAAACGGAGTAGATGGTACTGTCCGCCATTTTTTCTTCCTTTGTATTACGAGAGTGATTTTAATAGGATACAAATCTGAGGGCATTGAATAGTGCTGCCGAATAGAGCCACCACTCTTTGGTAGAGCTAATCTAGGTGACACAAACGGAGAGACATAATTTGGGCTCGCAGTTTGTCAGAGAATCTCGTCTCAAAAACTGGATGGGACCGTCAGACATAGACATGTATATACAAAAACAGATTATACATTTTAGCCAAAGAGAAGGACCGTCTATATACATTTGCAATATCTACAGAGGTCCTTCTCCCGTAGCCAAAGCGGACTCTTAATAACCTATCAAAAATAAAATTAGTAACCATTTAAAACATTATTATAACAATAGAATAACCATTTCATCAGAAATTGCATAGAAATACAGTTTAATTTACCGTACCCATTCCTTGTCCAACATTCCTGTAATATTTCAATTGCATCTTTTAATCATAATTTTGCTATACTTTATATGGGACATGAAACAGTATAGAACCTGTTATTTTAACTATTTCACGAACTGCTCTCCTCACTGTTCTCATCTTCTGACCGTACCATATTCATAAAATATCTCTATATTCCTGCATTCTGTCTATACTATGATAAACACAATGAACGTTACACCAGACACACAGATTCTCGTTAATTAACTAACTTAATATTTGTAATCTGTTTCATATATTTCCTTTTACTTGGTTAACACATTATTTAATATATATTGGTAGACAATAATTTTCTGGATCTAAAAGAAATACATACATTGTACATACTATATACTTTAAATTTACTTCATGAAATACATATTGCATTATGAATACACATTATTGTTATATTCTGTAATAATATAAAAACCAGGACACCTTCTTTTATTTAATTATAGCTCTATGAACAAAACTAGAGCTTCCGGAATAATACCAACACATTGCGTAATGTTGCCAGAAACAACCGGACAGAAATACTAGACAATATAACTTTCTTACATATAGTCTAGATTACATAAAACCATTTCTATATAGTCTATCAAGACAGAACTAACTAAATATATCAAAGCAAAATATAAACATACATCTCGCAATCAACAGGCTTCATTCATTCTATTGTAGCACACATAAAAATTAGCTACCCTTATAAACTCTTATTTAACCACTTGGCTGCTATGGACGCGCTCAGCGATGCACAGGAGGCAGCAATCCGACGGATTCCGGCGGATTGCTGCTCCCCCCCGGTGCGGGCTGACATCTTGGATGTCAGCCCAGCACTCGGGACCCTGGCGGAGCAATTAGATGTCATCGCGGTAGCGCGATGACATCTAATTCAGGCGCCCCCCGCATGTGCGGAGAAGGCGCCTGAAAGGGAGGGGTGAGGTCCTTCGGACCTCTCTCCCTCCTGATCGCCGGGGTCAGGGGGTTAATCCAGGCACCGTTTGGAAGGGCACCGCCTGCCCTTCCAAACGGTGGCTTTCATTAACCCCTAGGGAGCCGGATCACGAATCAGCGCTGAACAGCACCGGTTCGTGATCCTTTCCCAGAGCTGGCCGACAACTTGGATGTCGGCCAAGCCTCTGGGAACTCCCCCTGAGGACTGGCGTCTTCGTGCATAGGAGTTAACCCCTAGCTGCCACCAATGGTGGAGATAGGGGGTTCCAATGAACCCCCTATCTCCCGATCCGTGGCAGCTAGGGGTTAATGTTTGATATTGTTGGATCGGCCAGAGCATGGCCTTTCAAACGATATCAAACATGATAATGAAAAATGTTTTTTAAAAAAATAAAAATTAAAAATAAAAAAATATATATATTTAAAAAACAATTCTAAAAAGAAAACAATTTTTTTGTTTGTTTTTGTTTTGTTAATGCAGCAATATTGTTCCCATTTCAATTCTAATGTGAACAATAATGCTGCACTAACGATTTTTGTATGCGGCGCGTTTGTTAAAAATAGCAACATTTTCCCCCAAAAAAATTTAACGGGTCCCCATTTCTAATTTTTTTAACAAGCGCACCCCATACAAAATATAACCGCAAACGATCGCATGTTAAAATGGGAAAAAAACCACTTTACACATAATGAATTATTGAAAATTCAAGTTTTATTGCATTTTTTGTTATAATATACAGACATGTCATAACATATATATATAATAATGACATATTATGAATCTGTGGAGTCTGCCGGAAAGAACGATATATAATATGTCTGGGTCATATATCAAAATATGGCTACAAAACGCGGTTAAACATGATGAGCGAAAGCGGTAAAAATGAGCTCAGCACAGAGGTGTGAAAAGCCTCAGCAGCGAAAGGGTTAAACTAATTAGCACTTTAAATTTTTTTTCTTTCTTTGGTAAACCTAAGAAATCTCAACATACACTTTTATAATCGTTCGTCGCAATAACATATAAGGGTTAATTCCTTTGTTTATCAGAGAGCAGAGAGCTTAGTCTCTCCCTCCCCTCTGTGCAGATAGTGTGGGCTAAAGAAAGGGGGGCGAATACAGAGGAAACTGTTAGTGGAGGAAAATCTCATTACTTCTCAGCCATCACATTCTAAATTAACATCCAAAAATTATTACAAAGATCTTTTGTAACTACTAGCACACTTTACTCTTGAACAGTTTGATAGACTAAAAATAGCACAATATATATATATACACTCGAGTAGTTTCTTCCTATTTGGCAGCTATGGGGCATATAGCTCCCTGATCAATTATAGACGCAGCCAGACAAAAACATTCTACCATAAAACCTTTCGATTATACACCACACATTATCCGTTAATAACATTCTCTGACTCAATACTCACACAGGACGGTACAGACACAAAATCCGGATGGCCAGTCCAAATTACATACACAAATTATACAGTACTGTAACCTTCTAGATTACCATCTGGTCCATTGATCTTTTCCTCTTCTTCTGATCGGGGGGGTGGGGCACAAAGGCTCCTGCAGATTATTACATAGCTCACACACACACACAGGGCTTGTAACTTTTCTTTGGTTAATTTAACCCCTTACTGATTTTCCAAATTAGCACTGGGTCTAGGTACGTCTTCCCCTGCCAGGAGGGCTCCAAAACCAGCCAGTCAATAGTACACATTCTACATAATTCTTCCTTTTTTAATTTAATACTATATTGATGCGTCTCGTACAAAACCTTAAAATTTACGCATCATGTACTTCAAAGGCATTCCTTCCACCTTTGCCTTCTTAGGGTGTGATATTACACTACTTATTATACCTCGTTTCAGCAATATTTTCTTCACAATTTAATATTTATTCAAAACAGCTTTTATACTTTACAGTCTGGTATTTCGATCAACAATTCACTCGTGTCATATTCGCTTCCCCTCTTCGTGCCCAATTCGGAAATGCACTTGGAGGGTCCACTCTCAGATTTGCTTCCTTGCTAGTCAAGTAGGCGCACGTTCACTGACAGCACTCTCAGCAGTCACAACACATACTATACCAGATACAATCAGCAAAAATTAAAACAATTTCGACATTCCGACTTTCTCAACGATCTTATCTATCTTTTCTTCTAGCTATGCATGTCCCGTTACTAGCAACACTACCCTTATGGCCTGGGAGCCCTAAGCTCTCCTGCCAGCCCCTTAATTTGCAGCTACCAATGGCCCGGGAGCCCTAAGCTTCTCCTGCCGGTCCCTTAATCTAAACGGGATATGCAATAACACTTATTCGGGGCTCTCAGTCCACCCTCAAAAATCTCTCCTCTTTTCCCACGTGCAGTTCTCAGAATCACAATATCAACACTGCACCACGTGGCGATACAATACCTCAATTCAATTACAAACAAACCAAATTGGTATCCAGCCTGCCGTGTCCATTCACGCGCCAACCAGTAGCCATTGAGGTGCAACTAACTAGTTCCCGGGCTTTTGGCGGCGGGTCCGGTATACCAATGAGACCGTGTACGGGGTTCCCCTTACCCAACTATGGTCAGGCGTCAATCAATTCCGGTTTACAAAACAATATGGTACCTTTTCCAATCGCCTTTGCTCGGTAAGCCTTTCCTTGGACTCGGTGGCGTCTCAGCTTCCCGGGCCGGGAGTCCGTTTGGGACAAGTCAAGGTTCACGTTATGGGAAATCCCGCTTGGTGCCTGCAGATGTCAGCTCACCTTCAACGGACACCCAGCCTCGGGACCCCTCAGGCCTGCAGTCAATTGCTACTGTCCAGCAGTCACTGCCGATCCGGAAGCGATTGGATCCCGGACGAGCCCCCAAAAATGTTGCTGGAATCCACCTGGCTCACTCGGGAGAAAGTTGGGCCGGCGCAGACAATGACTGGCTGGACACGAGTCTCTTCAGGAAAGGTGTACTTCATTGTGACGTCACCAATGCTCATACAGGATGTACACTTTGTATTTGTTTTGGTTTGTGATAGTCTCATGGTTGCCGGGTGATACAGACAACATATTGCAAGTGGTCAGCAACATTCTTAAAGTCCCTATCATAGTGGTATATAAGCGCCGCACATTGATATTTTTATATTGGATTTAACAAAATTTGTGTATTTCTTATAAAAATTAAGTAGCAGGATCTCCGTTTAATATACATATATATACAGTGTATACACATATATATATATTTTTTTTAAAGAGTAACCTGTAGAATATATAACCACAAAGCTTTGGATAAAAAACTACTGGAAAATACATTTAAACGCTGGGAATTATAAAAATCCAAATAACGATTCATCCTTAATTAACATTTTTTAAAGTAGATTCCTGACACGACGATGTATACAAATAGTAATGATGTGTTTTAAATTTGCAGTTCTTAGGGAAAAAATTATATATAATAAGCCTGGGTTCTGCAATAAAACATTACTTCAAATAGCTTTTAAGCATGATGAGCACAAAATGGTTTAAATGAGCTCAGCACAGCAGGTTGGAATGGCTCAGCAGTGACGGGGTTAATAAGGAAGCTACCTACATGGTCACTGGAAGGTAAAGCTCCATTGTAACCAGTTAAATGGATATATCCCATCATCACGATGCAGGATTGGGCTGTCCAATGGAAGATGCCTCACTCGACGATCAGACCTTATTGGGAAAAGCCACAAACCAACAAGGACAGAAAGGAATAGGGGGGGGGGTGAGGGTTAATAGGGTCAGTGGAATCACTTTTATATACATTAATATTGCTATAGACACTGAGGGCATCATTACATAGTGAATGCTAACTCTAGGGTTCAGGTGAGTAAGTGTTAACGCCAGGATAACAGACTTTGACGCATGTCCCCCATATTACATTCCTACCGCTAAACCTCCTAAAAATCTGTTAGTGTATCGGCGATTGTGTAAACTTCCTGTTCTTTGCACATCCTATACTTAACATGGGGAGCGAAATCAGCAATTAGCGTTAAGATAAGTGAGGTATTACAAAGTGCGAGCGCTAATTACCCCAACGATGTGCAAACCTAAACTTTTGTGACATCTAAAAGCTGGTACTGACTGTACTTTTGCATAATCATTTAGCACCAGCTTAAACCCCCCCCCCCAATAAATCAGATACTCACTTCTCATCCTGCGGCCCGATCCGCTGCTTCTGGCCTCTGGGGGCAGAGTGAGACTGGTGACAAATAGTCCTCAGTCTCCCTCCATTAATCACTCTGCGGCACTGCACGCAGGTCTCGGGGCCTGGCAGTACTAATCTCTATGGAGTCCTGTGGACTCCGGGAGGTGATTCATGTGGCAGCACGCGAGTATCATAGAGGGTTGCGCTTTGTTCCGGGGAAGACTGCCGAAATAGTGCCTGCCCCTGAATATGGTGCTATAACTAGGACACTATGGGGAAACCTGCAGGTGCGCATTATTCCTGTTAGCGTCCCCGTTTTAGCATCACAGAGGGAAGAGTGACCTGAGAAAGTCCATTTCATCAGATGAAACACCACGAACCCTATTCCAAGGTTTGTGTTACTTTAACCAGAGCTGTTGTAAACTTACCAGAGCCTTTATAATCTATGGAGTTGTTCTGGTTACATTTACACCAACCTTGGAATAGAGCCTGTGGTGGTTTAACAACTCTTTATTTATGTCTCTTGTAATAAATTCCCTATTGATGAGACAGACTGAGCGCCGCATGGTGACCCCCCCCCCCCACCGCGTTCCTACGGGTTGGCCTGTGAAATGTTCGTGTTCAGGATGGGGGGACATTTTTCACTAATCTCTTCTCTATCTGTGAATTATAACTGAGTTTTCTCTATTAATAATAAAACATAGTTTATTTTAAAGATTTCGGGGGCTGAAACTAGAAAGGAAAAGGATGTGACAAATGGGGGGTGGATGAGGGTCAGGTAAATGGTCAAATAGGGGAGAAGAAGAATAATCATACAAAAATGGAAGGTATTGTGCAATCACACCTGAAGTCAAGAAATAGAGAGACTGTGGTTCCCTGGGGGACAGAAACATGTGCCCCCCCCCCCGGGTGGAGGGGAGGGAGTGATTGAATGAAAGCAGGACATTTTAATACAGTCAAACCAGACCTACAGACAGAGACATAAGCACAGCCCGAAGGATACAAAACTATAAAGAAAATGCAGCATAAACGTCCTTCAAGCGTCTTATCCAGTAATATGTGACCGGGCGTCCTCTTCTTCCTCCTGGAATCTGCGAGTATCCCCTGTATGTGTCAGGAATGGCACCGGGGTGGCACCGCAGGTTCAGGGAGTCTAAGCCCAGGATGCAGGGATGCTCTGAAGGTACCTTGGTTAGGCTGATGTTATGTGATCCGAGGCGTGGTACAATAGGGGTTAGCCAGGAGAATTGTCAGCAGGCCATCCTAGGTCGAGGGACTGGTACAGCGGGTTAGTCGTTGAAGCAAGCAGGGGGTCTGATACATGGTAAGTCTTTAGCAATAGTTCAGATATGTTTGCAGGATAGACTTGCCATGAGAAGCCATGGTAGAAAGGTGGGAGTGACTCTTTATTTGCAAGCAGGAGGGTGTGGTGTGTGTGTGGTGCTTGTGCTTTTACTGTTTAACCCCTCTCCTTCCTGGATTGGAACGGGGCAGCACTTTACATGTGCTGCCTGAGCAAGGAATGTGATCCTGGGGTTGTCAGCGATGGGGATCCTGACATAGCCCCTCCCTCAAGGCCGAACCCCGTGCGGCCCACATGTGCTTGTAAGCCGGGTTCAGCTGCAGGAGACACATAGGAAAAGATCCCCTGCACACAATAAGAATCTTGATCTTTAGTAGAGTTTCTGGACTGTGCATCACAAGGTATAGGACCACTCTGGTAGGTGTTGGAAGCGAGGAGGATCGCCCCGCAGCAGGCAGAATTCTGGGCACAGGGGGCAGCATTAGCTTGGAGATGATTCTTTCTCTGACGCCTCCTTGCCCTTGATTTGGAGGATTTGGCCAGGATGGTTCCACACAAGGAAGGAACCGGAGCCACGCTTGGACCAATCTCCTCCATGATGGGTATCTCTTCCTCGTTGCTGGATGTCATAGACGTGGTGAGGGTAGTGTCCAGGAATGCCCCTTCTTGATCACTCTGTGCAGTCTGCAGCGGTGACTCACCATTTAAATCAATAAAGTCAAGCCCCGTCTCTGAGGATGGATCAAAGGTAGGTGGTACAACTGCAGCAGATGGTGGCATTTCGGCAGTGGCGCTTATTTTAGCCAGTTGTTTCAGCAGGAAAGCGGAGTTTTTCTGGAGATTCTGTAGGATGTCGGAGAGGGAATCAACCTGGCTTGCCTGGGTAACAACAGTAGAAGTAAGCACTGATATTTCTGGGGCCTTGTCAAAAACCACACAAGCTGGCATTGAAGTGGGTTTGACATGTACCTCTTCATTCGGCAAAGCAGGCATGGATTTGGATTCCTCAAGCGGCTGGGCAGCGCACTTGGATTCATCAAGCGGTAGGGAAGCACACATGGATTCCTCAGGCTGCGGGGAAGCGCACATGGATTCCTCAGGCTACGGGGAAGCGCACATGGATTCCTCAGGCTGCGGGGAAGCGCACATGGATTCCTCAGGCTGCGGGGAAGCGCACATGGATTCCTCAGGCTGCGGGGAAGCGCACATGGATTCCTCAGGCTGCGGGGAAGCGCACATGGATTCCTCAGGCTGCGGGGAAGCGCACGTGGATTCCTCAGGCTGCAAGGAAGCGCACATGGATTCCTCAGGCTGCAGGGAAGTGCACTGGAGTTCATCAGCAGGCCCCTCAGCGTAGGCTTCAGGTTCAACTTCCTCAGTTATCATGAAAGGAGCCAGGCCAGCATTGTCTGTGGGAGCAACATAGGGATCCAGAGAATCTTGATGCAGCGGGGTGTTCACCGTGGTATATATAGCACTTCTGGTGATCGCGTCTGGTAGTACAAGGTCAAGGAGTTGATCTTTCTCCATGTCAGCCCGGCTGGGGTCAGCAGAGACCCTTAGAGACTTGATCTTTGTTTTATTCACCAATGTCCTCTCATAGGTGTCAATGTTGGCTTTTTCGACCACAAAATCATTGGAAGCAACAGTGTACTCTGTGTGTTTGAAAGGAGTGGTACCGCTTGGGTAGGTAGTGGGATATGAAACGGTAGTGCTAATATACCTGGCATAGCCACAAGGAGACCCTCGGGAGCACCGTGCTGTCTGTAGCGGATTCGTTGGAAGGCACAGGAGGTCTTGGGCTGCCAACCCCTCACTGTCTGACTCCAGGGACTCCCACTCGCCGTCAGACTCAGAGTCCTGTCGAGAGAGACACGGTGAAGGCGGTGGTAGGTCTTCCCAAGGCATGTGGTACTTCCTGGCAGAAGTGGGCATAGCTGGCTCTCTTCTTGCAGACTGTCCGAGGACTGGAGCAGGGGAGGAGATGCAACAGTCTGCAAGGGTGATGGGAGTTGCAGTCAATATGTGAATAGAGTCCACGATTTGTTTTGCAGCTTTCCTCATTAATGCTTCCTCAAATACTTTTAGGTCCTCTCTGCAAACCCTGGTTCCATTAGAGGCATATACATGACTGGGAGGACCTGGATCTGGAGCACCTGTGGTTGAAGCAGTAGTTTTCATGCATGCAGGTTCCGGGGTGGAAGGAACACACGTCATGATACAAGGTTTGGAGGTTGTAGGTGTCACCACCTAGGGTATGATGCTGGCGATGTCCATGGGGGTTTCCAGGTCGCTCTCTGTGGTGACCTCCATTTCCACAGGGGTGACAGGGTCTTCCTCCTCTCTACACCTGGCATCTTGAAATTCTATGCTCCCAGGTTTAGCAAGTAAAGAGGGCAGATCTCCTCTGGGTCTAGACTTGGACCAGGATTCAGCTTTGGGAACCGGATTACTTCTGTTCTCATGCTTGGGCCAGGGTTTAGCCTTGGGAGCATGAGCCTCTCTAGTTCCATTCTTGGGCTGGGGTTCCACCTTGGGAGCAGGAGCCCTTCTAGTTACACGCTTGGGCTGGGGTTCCCTGGAAGGGCATGCCACCGGGATTTGCTGTCTGATGGGCCTTTCTGGGCATTCAGAGACCGAGTGATTCGGAGAGGCACAGTACCAACAGAGATTCTGGGTCTGTCTTCTGAATCGCTCCTCAGGAGTTAGTGGGCCTTTGACCTTTTCACAGGAGGAACACACACCTTATTATTGCAGTTTTTGAGGGAGTCCTTCAGTTCCCATAATTCCTCCAACACCCCACACAGCTGATAGTCCATACGGTCCAGGGCTTATAGTATCCCTCCGGGCTTAGTTGTAGGGCTTCGCATTTTGTCAGGAATGGCACCGGGGTGGCACCGCAGGTTCATGGAGTCTAAGCCCAGGATGCAGGGATGCTCTGAAGGTACCTTGGTTAGGCTGATGTTATGCGATCCGAGGCGTGGTACAATGGGGGTTATCCAGGAGAATAGTCAGCAGGCCATCCTAGGTCGAGGGACTGGTACAGCGGGATAGTCGTTGAAGCAAGCAGGGGTCTGATACACGGTAAGTCTTTATTATTATTATTATTATTATTATTATTCTTTAGTTATAAAGCGCCAGCATATTCCGCAGCGCTGTACAATAAGCACAGTACAGACAGGGTTACAATACATTGAACAACATTTGACAAACAGTACAGGAGGAGATGAGGGCCCTATTCCCGTAGGAACTCACAATCTGGGAGGGTTGGGGTTGGAAACAGGAGGAGAGGACTGTAAGGTGAGAGTGATTGATGGTTGTGTCAGTGAGTTGGGGGGGGGCTTCCCTAAATAGGAATGTTTTCAGGGAGCGTTTGAAGGAAGAGAAGTTAGGGGAAAGTCTGACAGTACGAGGGAGAGCGTTCCAGAGAGTGGGGGCTGCGTGTGAGAAATCCTGCAGTCTATCATGGGAAGAGGTGATGCGGGGAGAAGCTAGGCGCAGGTCACTGTTTGACCTTAGGGAGCGGGCTGGGGTGTATTTGGTGATTAGTGAGGACAGGTAGTGGGGCGCTGAGTTAGTGAGGGTTTTGTAGGTAAGGATAAGGATTTTGAACAGTTTAGCAATTAGGGATGTGTATTTCGGGTTTCGGAATTTCGGAATTTTCACGAAATTTCCCAATTCGGGTCTTTCGATGCGGCCGAAATTCCGAAATTTTTTTGAGCCGAAAATGGCAAATCCAAAAAGTTTTCCGAGCGAAATCGAATTTTCGAATGGACTTGAAATGTGTCAAATCGAATTTTTTTTTCCCTCTATTCATGATTTCGGTTCCATTTCGGTAATTCTGAACATCGTATATTTAACTATTATCGGTTATATCGCTGATTCTGTAAATTTTGTCTTTGTAAATGTGCTGGGGCAAATCAATGTGCTGGAGCAAATCCATGAGCTGGGGCATCCATGTGCTGGGGCAAATCCATGTGCTGGGGAAAATCCATGTGCTGGGGCAAATCCATGAGCTGGGGCAAATCCATGTGTGATCTGGGGCAAATCCATGTGTGAGCTGGGGCAATATCCTATGAGCTGGGGCAAATCCATGTGCTGGGGCAAATCCTTGAGCTGGGGCATATCCATGTGCTGGGGCAAATCCATGAGCTGGGGCAAATCCATGTGCTGGGGCAAATCCATGAGCTGGGGCATCCATGTGCTGGGGCAAATCCATGTGCTGGGGCAAATCCATGTGTGAGCAGGGGGCAAATCCATGTGTGAGCTGGGGCAATATCCTATGAGCTGGGGCAAATCCATGTGCTGGGGCAAATCCATGAGCTGGGGCAAATCCATGTGCTGGGGCAAATCCATGAGCTGGGGCAAATCCATGTGTGAGCTGGGGCAAATCCATGTGTGAGCTGGGGAAATATCCTATGAGCTGGGGCAAATCCATGTGCTGGGGCAAATCCATGAGCTGGGGCAAATCCATGTGCTGGGGCAAATCAATGTGCTGGGGCAAATCCGTGAGCTGGGGCAATATCCTATGAGCTGGGGCAAATCCATGTGCTGGGGCAAATCCATGAGCTGGGGCAAATCCATGAGCTGGGGCAAATCCATGTGCTGGGGCAATATCCTATGAGCTGGGGCAAATCCAGGTGTGAGCTGGGGCAATATCCTATGAGCTGGGGCAAATCCATGTGCTGGGGCAAATCAACGTGCTGGGGAAAATCAATGTGCTGGGGCAAATCCGTGAGCTGGGGCAATATCCTATGAGCTGGGGCAAATCCATGTGCTGGGGCAAATCCATGTGCTGGGGCAAATCCATGAGCTGGGGCAAATCCATGTGCTGGGGCAAATCCATGTGCTGGGGCAATATCCTATGAGCTGGGGCAAATCCATGAGCTGGGGCAAATCCATGTGCTGGGGCAAATCCATGTGCTGGGGCAATATCCTATGAGCTGGGGCAAATCCATGAGCTGGGGCAAATCCATGTGCTGGACTGCTGGGGCAATAGAGTTTGACAGCTTTGAAACGAGGAGAACATGTTCCGAAAAAACCGAAAATTTCCGAAATAGCGAAAAGCCGATAACCAAAAAACGAGCAAAGTGACACGAAAATACGAAAAATGATCGATATATACCGAAAACCATGTACAATTCCGAAAAGCGAAAATTTCCGAAATCGCGAAAAGTCAATACAGAAACCGAGTAAAGTGACCCGAAAATACGAAAAATGGTCGATATTCCGAAAAATACATGTACCCGAAAAACGAATCGAGCCGAACCGAATCGAAACAGAAAGCTGTCGAAACGAGCCGAATCGAAAAATTTTAAAATTCAAAAAATCGAATCGAATCGAACCGAAAAAAAAATCGGTGCACATCCCTATTAGCAATAGTTCAGCTATGTTTGCAGGATAGACTTGCAATGCGAAGACATGGTAGAAAGGTGGGAGTGACTCTTTATTTGCAAGCAGGAGGGTGTGGTGTTTGTGCTTTTACTGTTTAACCCCTCTCCTTGCTGGATTGGAACAGGGCAGCACTTTATATGTGCTGCCTGAGCAAGGAATGTGATCCTGGGGTTGTCAGCGATGGGGATCCTGACAGTATGTGCAGTATCTGGAAACAGTAACGTAATAATCGTGATGTTATTGTATGATGTCACGCGGCTTCCTCATGTTCCCAGTAACGCATCATATAATATCAGCACAGACAGAGCTTTATAGGACCCGATATGATTTAATGGATCAGTCATGTGACCGCTCCTCTGGAACTTTACTGAAGTTCCTCTCGTTAAGGAAAAAATCTAAACGTAAATAAATTAGAAATTAGACCTTCAGAAAAACAATAAATGATTGGACGCCTGGAGATCCCTCTGCCCCGTCTCCGAAGCCATAATGAAACA
This sequence comes from Leptobrachium leishanense, assembly GCA_009667805.1. Classification (NCBI taxonomy): domain Eukaryota; kingdom Metazoa; phylum Chordata; class Amphibia; order Anura; family Megophryidae; genus Leptobrachium; species Leptobrachium leishanense. Next base: position 60,715,521 of record CM019066.1, on the reverse strand, counting down.
CCGGGCACGGCTGAGCTGAGCTTCACTAAACTAGAAATGACTTACTTTGGTTTTTATGAGTTTCACCAAATTCTGTCATTTCTCTTCTTTACTTAAAACTCTGCTTTTTGTTATTTAAATAGAAAGTGTCTCGGCATTGTGTGAAGAAGACTTGTAAAACCTGATAAACCTCTCCTTCCCGTCGCTCTGGTTAGGTGTTACAGGGAGCTTTTAGTTCCTTTACCAGTGGTTCTCAACCTGTGGACCCTCAGGACCCATAATTGTCCTTGGTCATTAAGTCACGACCCTAAAATAATTTAATTTCTGAAACATTATAATTTATTCCACAAAACAATGTGTGTAATATTCTACAATGTATAAACTTTTTAAATAGTAAACAAACAGGGATTCTTTCCTAAATGGATAGTGCAGTAATCACAGCACTAGTGAAAAGGAAAGAGAGGGGGAGGGGCAAAAACCCAATAAAATAAACTGTAATTGAAACATATGAATTCCTAGATTGTGAGTTCCTATGGAATAGGGCCCTCATCTCCTCCTGTACTGTTTGTCAAATGTTGTTCAATATATTGTAACCCTGTCTATACTGTGCTTATTGTACAGCGCTGCGGAATATGCTGGCACTATATAAATAAAGAATAATAATAATAATAATATGAAATGAATTAGAATTTATGGGAAAGCTGGGGAAGCTTCTTGCTCTTAATAAGTATCTCAAAGTCTGGGGTGATGGTGACAAAGCAACTCTAATTTAAATCACTACTGAATGAATAATAAAATATTATAAAAAACTTAAACTCATCTGCTCCTCGCTCCCCCGCCGGCCGTCTCTGCCTGGCACTGGCTAGTATCAGACCCAGATATACACAGGGTTACGCAGTTGCAATTTACGCATTTGATTACCGTTATATAGAAGAATAGTGTTTCACTATTTATAAAGTAAAGTTTGCTTCTTTTTTTTTCCACAGTTCTAAGAGCTTGCACTTACAATACTGACTAATAGAGGGCGCTATTATTATTATCCTTTATTTACAAAGCACCAGCAAATTCCGTAGCGCTGTACAATGGGGAAGGACAAACATGAGACATACATGATAAATATGGAAAACACAACCCTGCCCAAATGATAGCTTGTCTAGGAAGTACAGCACTTTAACCAAGTTCTCTGCCAGGCATCCCGTGAGCTTACACTCTAAGGGACAGGGTAACTGAAACTGATGGGAGCAGTGGGAAGCTGAGCTCTGCCTGCCCGCCCCCCCCCACGACTGACGAGGACAGTCACATGACTGTCCTGCGTCAATCAATCCATGGAGAGCTCTGCCTCCCATGGGAGGAGTTTAAAAAAAAAAAAGGAATTGCTTGAAACCAATGGAGCTTTCCCATTGGTTCAAGCTTTCAATTGCTCTCCGTGCCTCTGGAGGCACTGAAGCGTGTAGAACCAGGAAGTCAGCTTGAGCTACCCAATTAGCATAGCGTTCAGCTGCGCAATTTGCATAGGCTATGCTGGCTCAGTGCTGCCCCTGCTGTCTGTGTAGTGAATCACACACACACAGCAGCCAACAAACTGAAAGTATGGGGGGAAAAAAGCGGAGGACAGAGAAGCACAGCTAGGGAGCGTGGAGAGGTGAGTATGAGAACTTTTTTCAATGAATAACATTTTATTTACAGATTAAATATACATACATGTCATTACAGCACAATGAGCACATTAATTTCCTGGAATGGCAGGGAAGGCCCTGCCACCCCTGACTGCACATCCCTGCTTTGGACCAATGGGAAAACACCACTGGTCCAAGTCATTCAAAAAACGCCTCCATGGGAGGCTGGCCTATATAAATATACTTTGCTTCACTGGGGTGTGGATTGTGCACAGTAGCTGCTTTAAACGACTATTCAGACGTGAATCACAGAATCTGCACAATTATTGTGTTAATATTCATTTTACTCAAGTGCAAATACTCAGCTCTTCTGGCCTCCTCCTCCTCCTCCTCCTCCTCTTACGCTGCTGCTTCATAACGCAAATTGTGTATCTTACTAGGGATGTGCACGTGTCTTGTCTTTTTTTGTTTCGGCACGTTCAGTTTTTCAAAAGTTTCGTTTCGGATCGTTTCGGCCTATTTTCGTTTCAGCTCGGTGTTTTGTATCGATTTTTTTTCCTGTGAAATCGGGGAATTTCGGTCTTTCGGATCGTCTGTTCTCTTCATTTCAAAGGGTCCATCCTCGGATTTTCGCTTTGACTTTAGACATATGGTATTTTGGATACCCTTGTTCTTTTCCCATTGGGCCATAAAAATGTTTGCGTAGCTGGGTGCTACTTCACTGCCTATGGCTGTATTTTTTATTTTGGTGTTTCAGCTACCTGTAACTTTTGAAGGAGATATTCAAGGAAGGTTTTCTCTCCAACATTATTTGGATTATGTTTTAGACGGATACATTTTCCTTTTTTTTATTATTAATAGGGTATTTTAGATATACAAGCGTTTTTTAATTATTTTTCTCCTTAGAGATATGTTTTACTTAAGGGGATGGATCTTTCTTTTAATATTGTGATTTTCAGAGGTTTGGTTAATGTTTTTTATTATATATTGTATAAATGCAGGTGCTATGTTATGTATTAATACGATGTCATTTTAGATTGACGGTTTATATGTATCCAAGTAGGTTATACTATTAAAAGCACTTTATCATTCCCAATGTTTTTGGTGGATTGGGGAGCTGCTGGCAGAGTGGACACATTGTGTTTGCGAACAAGTGAGACCGTACCATCCTGCTGAAACGCACGTCCATGTTTGTTTACACTGTAATTGGAACGCGGAAATTAGAATGACGATATACGCATGCGCAGTGTAAACCGGTTTCAATTTTAGGATTCCTAAAGACTATTTAAGGACATGGCGACACAGGATTATGAATATACTCCAGCAGATGAAGCGAACGGATCGCGAAACGCGTTCTGGAGGTATTTTATTGATTGTTTTATTTGTGGATTAGAAATAAATCGTTTTATACTGATCCTGGTGTTGCTGTATACCTGAACGGAGAGATGTGGAAGTAGTCAGGCAGCGGAGGGGTGATCCGGGGCTTCCATTTAAAAAACGCTGGCTGCCTACACATCTGGTGCCAGACTTTTGGCGCTCAAAAACGTGAGTGTGAAGTCCTTATTTAATACTTATAGTGTGACCTGTAAAGTTCCAGGGCTCAAAATTTCAAGTCCCAAGCTACTAGCCAAGCCTTAAGAGTTACTCGCCACTAGTTGTCCCACCTAACCCCTATCCTGCCCTGCCTCTGCATTTCCACTCGCCCTCATGTAATTTCCACTCGCCAAATGCGAGCAGGCGAGTGGAAATTTTGAGGCCTGAATACACTATATATGTCGGTTTATTTTCTCTCGAGGTGAATAACTTGGGAGTTACGAGAGAATCTACACCACATCCTGTGTAAAAGGAGCTAAGGAAGAAGCGCAGAGCTCACCACATCTTCTATCCTAAAGTGTGTGATTAGTTACAGATTGTGTCTGCTGGTTCCTGTCATTTACCAGATTTTCACACTTTTATAGACGTCTGGATTCACATACTGTGTCTTTTGGCTAAAGGGAACATATTTGAAATTTCTAACGTAATAAGTGACGCAGAGAGACAGCGAAACAGAAAGAAAAAGCAACAACAATGATTTAACGCCTTCACGAAGCGAGACACGCACCGATAGACATCACACAGTGAGATTTTACCCGGATCACCGTTATGAAAGGGTTACCCTGAAATAAGGAATGTTCGTTTTGAGAAACCTCAAGCAAACCTCTGTCTCTTTCCCTTTCATTTTGCACATTTCTACTCGAGAGACGCAGCACATCGGGAGAATAAAGCCAGGTTTGTAAAGTAAGATGAAAATACAGTGAAACGCGTGAAAAATCCCTTTACTCACATTTATAAGCAGATATTGTGTTCTTCAGATTCACAGGTCAAGGCAATGTCTTCTGCCGGAGGGAATCCCCAGGACGAGGAGTTAAAAGTAAGTCAAGGCGCTGCTCCATCTCTGATAAAATGCACAGATTAACCCTTTCTGATTTAGAGGAGTCATTTTGGGGATTGTTTTACCTGTGCTATATGTTATAATGTAATGCGGGAAAGACACTGGCTGCCATGCTTCTCCAGGGTGTGAAAGGGAGTGTATGTGCCGGATGGTGTGTGAGGAGATGTGACCGTGCCGGACAGTGTGTGAGGAGATTTGACCATGCTGGACAGTGTGTGAGGAGATGTGACCGTGCCGGACGGTGTGTGAGGAGATTTGACCGTGCTGGACAGTGTGTGAGGAGATGTGACCGTGCTGGACAGTGTGTGAGGAGATGTGACCGTGCTGGACAGTGTGTGAGGAGATGCGACCGTGCTGGACAGTTTGTGAGGAGATGCGACCGTGCCGGACAGTGTGTGAGGAGATGTGACTATGCTGAACAGTGTGTGAGGAGATGTGACGGTGCCGAACAGTGTGTGAGGAGATGTGACCGTACTGGACAGTGTGTGAGGAGATGTGACCCTGCATGGCGGTGCGTGAGGAGATGTGACCGTGGAGGGCTGTGTGTGAGGAGATGTGACCGTGCCAGACAGTGTGTGAGGAGATGTGACCGTGCATGGCAGTGTGTGAGGAGATGTGACCGTGGAGGGCGGTGTGTGAGGAGATGTGACTGTGCTGGGCGGTTCGTAAGGAGATGTGACCGTGCTGGGTGGTGCGTGAGGAGACGTGACCGTGGAGGGCGGTGTGTGAGGAGATGTGACCGTGCCGGACAGTGTGTGAGGAGATGTGACCGTGCCGGAGAGTGTGTGAGGAGATGTGACCATGCAGGGCGATGTCTGAGGAGATGTTACCACGCTGGGCGGTGCGTGAGTAGATGTGACCGTGCTGGGCGGTGCGTGAGGAGATGTGACCGTACATGGCGGTGTGTGAGGAGATGTGACCGTGCATGGCGGTGTGTGAGGAGATGTGACCGTGCATGGCGGTGTGTGAGGAGATGTGACTGTGCTGGGTGGTGCGTGAGGAGATGTGACCATGCTGGGTGGTGCGTGAGGAGACGTGACCGTGCTGGGTGGTGTGTGAGGAGATGTGACCGTGCATGGTGGTGTGTGAGGAGATGTGACCGTGCATGGTGGTGTGTGAGGAGATGTGAACGTGCATGGCGGTGTGTGAGGAGATGTGACCGTGCATGGTGGTGTGTGAGGAGATGTGAACGTGCATGGCGGTGTGTGAGGAGATGTGACCGTGCATGGCGGTGTGTGAGGAGATGTGACCGTGCATGGCGGTGTGTGAGGAGATGTAACCGTGGAGTCTATCAGGGTTATTCAAAGAGAGTTGATCTGGCCCTGAAATGTAACCAGACACTGAAATTCAGCGTTCGGTTACCTTTCCTGGCCATTCGGCTATTCAGCGAGCAGGCAGTTTGCCAAATGTTGGCGAATTGCCTGCACATATGGTGCCTGTTCGGTGCCTGTTCGAGGGCAGTGAAATCCCCATAGAGAAGCACTGCTTCGGCTATTCAGAGAACACAAACCAGCAGTGAAATGCCCTGATGTTCAGTGGTTTCATTCAGGAGGTTTATTCAGGCGAATCCCATAGTTTCAATGTTAAAAATATTCCCGTTTTAATTCAATATCTAATAAACTGTTGATTATTTTATTCTGCAGCAAAAAGTGTAAATTCCAGACAATTTCGTTCAGTAGTTTTTTTTGCAAACAGCGTCTCACTTTTCAAACTTTCAAGCGTACGTTTGTTTTTTTTTCACCTCCTTCTTCTGTGTGTCGGCTTTTTCCGGAGGCTGCTCTGCGCTGTGATCGGCAGCTGCTCGGGTTTCTCCGGCGTTGTTAATCTAGCTGTTTCTGCAGGTTTGCGACGAATGTTCGGCGAGTTTGTGGCTGGTTTTCCCTGCACTACAGGGGCCCTGCGGTGCTTGAATACACCGCAGGGTCGGCAAAACACTGTAGGATCACCGAATCCCCCTGAAGTGCAGGGAACGAAAAGTCACCGAACACACAGTGACTTTGATTCTCTTTCAATAACCCTGTATATATTTATAAAGTACAAGGTGGAAAGCCTGCCCAGAGGGCAGTCTATTGGGGATATATGCCCCATCTCGTGGATATTTCCCCAGCACGTGGATACTGCCCCAGCACGTGGATACCGCCCCAGCTCGTGGATATTGCCCCAGCACGTGGATACCGCCCCAGCTCGTGGATATTGCCCCAGCACGTGGATACTGCCACAGCACCTGGATACTGCCCCAGCACGTGGATACTGCCCAGCACGTGGATACTGCCCCAGCTCGTGGATATTGCCCCAGCTTGTGGATATTGCCCCAGCACGTGGATACTGCCACAGCACCTGGATACTGCCCCAGCACGTGGATACTGCCCAGCACGTGGATATTGCCCCAGCACGTGGATATTGCCCCAGCACGTGGATACTGCCCCAGCTCGTGGATATTGCCCCAGCATGTGGATACCGCCCCAGCACGTGGATATTGCCCCAGCACGTGGATACTGCCCCAGCACGTGGATACCGCCCCAGCACGTGGATATTGCCCCAGCTTGTGGATACTGCCCCAGCACATGGATACTGCCCCAGCATGTGGATATTGCCCCAGCTCGTGGATATTGCCCCAGCTTGTGGATATTGTCCCAGCACGTGGATACTGGCCCAGCTCGTGGATATTGCCCCAGCACGTGGATACCGCCCCAGCACGTGGATACTGCCCCAGCACGTGGATATTGCCCCAGCTCGTGGATACTGCCCCAGCACGTGGATACTGCCCCAGCACGTGGATATTGCCCCAGCACCTGGATACTGCCCCAGCACGTGGATACTGCCCCAGCACGTGGATACCGCCCCAGCTCGTGGATATTGCCCCAGCACGTGGATACTGCCCCAGCACGTGGATACTGCCCCAGCTCGTGGATATTGCCCCAGCACGTGGATACTGCCACAGCACCTGGATACTGCCCCAGCACGTGGATACTGCCCCAGCATGTGGATACTGCCCCAGCTCGTGGATATTGCCCCAGCTTGTGGATATTGCCCCAGCACGTGGATACTGCCCCAGCTCGTGGATATTGCCTCAGCACGTGGATACCGCCCCAGCACGTGGATATTGCCCCAGCACGTGGATACTGGCCCAGCTCGTGGATATTGCCCCAGCACGTGGATACCGCCCCAGCACGTGGATACTGCCCCAGCACGTGGATATTGCCCCAGCTCGTGGATACTGCCCCAGCACGTGGATACTGCCCCAGCACGTGGATATTGCCCCAGCACGTGGATACTGCCCCAGCATGTGGATATTGCCCCAGCTCGTGGATATTGCCCCCAGCTCCTGGATATTGCCCCCCAGCTCCTGGATATTGCCCCCAGCTCCTGGATATTGCCCCCCAGCTCCTGGATATTGCCCCCCAAGCTCTCATGGATATGCCCCAGCTCAGACCCCAGACCAGACATGGGGCGGCTGTTCGAATGCTCTATCGGCATTCGGACAGCCGCCCCATGAGCTCCTTATACTTACCTTCCCGAGCGGCGAATGGAAAGTTTCCCCGCTTCCGCTCATTGAAGGACCCAAGCCGCGGTCACGTGGGACTCCCACGTGACCGGGGGGACTTGGGTCCTTCAGAGAGCGGAAGCGAGTGAAGTTTCCCTTCGCCGCTCGGGGGTTGGATGCGCGCGGCAGCCGGGTAGAGGCTGCGAGCGCAGCCTCTACCCGGCTGCTGTGTGCATCTTGTAACCGCCGCGGCGAGCGCACAGCCGGCTCGTGCCACGCGGTTGCATGCGCGCGCAACCAACCGCCGCTGGTTGCGCGTGCATGCGCAGAGTAAGGCTTGGCGACGGACACGCCAAGCCTTACTCAATTATAGTATAGATTTTACCAGGATGGATACATTGAGATTTCTCTGGTTTTCAGTAGGTCCTGGGTTCAAGAACATTGAAATGTTACAAAGTAATAAAATGCAAGATATTAAAAACAACTCAAAAATACAGATTATTTCCTACATATTTATTTTCTGGGTTATAGTCACTATGTTACTTGTTTACAGGTGCATTCTGTATATAGTCACTATCAGGGTTATTCAGAGAGTGTGAAAAGCAGGAGAAAGCCTGGAGAAGGAAAAATTCTAGGTCAAAATAGCCAATTTGTAAAGTGAGATGAAAGGGAGAATTTTTCTGGTTTGGCTATTTTGACCTAGAATTTTTCACTCTCCTGTCATTCTCCTGCTTTTCACCGCTCTCTGAATGTGTTAAAAAAAAAAGTTTATAAAGGGACAGTGAGTTTTCCATGAAATACGGGTGAAAACTTCCTTCAAATATCGTGCCTAGGAGGTCCCCATAACCTGCCCGTGAAGTGGCAGATTTCTAGGATGTATAGAAACACTTAAAAACAAAAAAATACGTTTCAAATGACGGTAAATGCTTTTCCTTTAATCTATCCATAAACAACTGCTTGGGGCGGCAGTCTGTATGAAAAGAGGAGACATTTTCGGATAGAAAAAGTTTAGTGATTTTTTTTGGCTAAATTATTGTGAAACTTATGCAGGTTTTGGATGAAAATAACAATAGGTGCTTTAAAATTGGTCCTTCAGCATCGGCAACAGTGCCGTCACACCGTAACCCCTCTGAGGATATGAATCTGATACAGGTGGCAGTGCACCCAAATATTGTGATTTTGGTGCCAGGCCTGCAAGTACTATCATACAGTAACCCCTCTGTAGTATTGTGGAAGAATGCAGGGGTGGACCATGTGGTCCTATATTAAAAAGATATGAATCTGGTAATGGGCGTCAGTGCACCCAGATATTGTGCTTTTGGTGCCAGGCCAACAAGTGCATTCATACAGTAACCCCTCTGTAGTATTGTGGAAGAGTGCAGGGTTGGACCCTACGGTTCAAAAAATTAAAATGATATAAATGTGGCACAGGCGTCAGTGCAGCCAAATATTGTGCCTTTCATGGCAGCAAGTGCCTTCACACCGTAACCCTTTTGTGGTATTGTGGAAGAGTTCAGTGCTGGAGGTTTTGTGAATGCAGAAGACATCCCCGATCTATTCCGTTACTTCAGCTTTAGGGGATTGATAGCTGCTGATTCAGGACTGATTCATTTTTATAAATGTCAGCCGGTCTACAGAGTTGGTGGACAGACGCACTCTTTGGTCTGTGACAAAACCTCCAGCGGCACTGAACATCCTTTCAGAAAGGACGCTAGATGAAGGGCAACCTAGTAGCTGCATAGCATATTGGCAAAGTTCTGGCCAGCGATCCAATCTCAACACCCAGTAAGCCAGTGGATCATCTGCTGGAAAGGTATCCAGGTCTGCCCTTGCCCCTAGGTAGTCCTGCACCATATGGTGAAGACGCTGGCAATGGGTGCCTACATTTGACGTCCCTGGGCGTCGTGGACTAAAAAAATGTAAAAATGCATCAGTCAAGCGGCCCTGGCCTTCACCACTATTCCTCTGATCATCCGCAGCCTCAGAAGCACGTGTGTCATCACTTGGTAACCTACCAGTTCCTGGAAAGGTGTTACACAAGTGTCGCTTTAGAGCGTCCTCAAGTTTTTTCATCCTGTGCTCCCTCTGTGCGGGCAGGATGAGCGCTGCAACTTTACCCTTGTATCGTGGATCAAGAAGGGTTGCCAACCAGTAATGATCCCTCTCCTTGATAGCACGAATCTTGGGGTCCTTTAGCAGGCTTTGCATTATAAGGGAGCCCATGCAGCATAGGTTGGAGGTGGCATTAGCTTCCGAGTCTTCCTGGTCAATGAGGATGACCGTATCGTGCACTTCCTCCTCCCAGCCACGCACTAGCCCTTGTGTTTCTGGGTACACGAAACCCTCCCTTGAGGAATCCCCACCTTCAATGCCCCCACTACTTAAATATTCCTCCTCCTCATCCTCCTCCTGTCTGATCTGAGTAGGACCCGCTGGAATGCTGTCTGTGGAAAGACTGGGGCCTTCAGAGCTAGGGAAGGCCTCCTTTTCCTCCCGCTGCTCTGACTCTAGAGCCACATCTATAATTCCCCGCAGAGTGTGCTCCAGCAGGAACACTAAAGGAATTGTGTCACTGATGCATGCACTGTCCCTGCTCACCATCCTCATTGCCTCCTCAAATGGTGTCAGTACAGTGCATGCATCCTTGATCATCAACCACTGCGGGGGGAAAAAAAACAAGTTGACCTGAACCTGTCCTTGTGCCATACTCACACAGGTACTCGTTGATGGCCCTCTGCTGCTTGTGCAGCCGCTGCAGCATTGCTAATGTCGAGATCCACCTGGTGGGCATGTCACAGATCAGACGGTTTGTGGGAAGGTGGAATTCTTTGAATTTCTGCCAGACGAACGCTTGCTGGGAATGACCGTCTGAAGTGGCTGCAGACTTTTCTGGCCTGGATGAGAAGCTCTGGCAGCCCTGGGTACTTGGTTAGGAAATGCTGTACCACTAGATTTAGGACATGTGCTAGGCATGGTACATGCGTCAATTTACCCTTGCGTAGGGCGGAGAGAAGGTTGCTGCCATTATCACAGACGATCATTCCCAGCTGAAGCTGGCGTGGTGTTAACCATCTCTGCACCTGGCCCTGCAGAGCTGACAGAATTTCTGGCCCGGTGTGGCTCCTGTCCCCTATACAAACCAGCTCAAGCACAGTATGGCTTCTTTTTGCTTGAGCCATTGCGTAGACCCTGTCAGGCGTCGGTTTAACTGCCACTTCACCAGAGAAGGAGGAAGAGGTAGAGGGAGAGGTGGTGGTGGTGGTGGAGCAGACAGACAGACCTCATACAAGCAGCTTTCTGGAGGCGTGGTGAATGAACAAGCTCCAGCACAGAGCCCCGTCTTGGATCCCTCCCAGCTGCAATCAGAGTTACCCAGTGTGCCGTGAAGGAAATGTAACGACCCTGTCCATGCTTGCTGGACCACGTGTCTAAAGTCACATGCACCTTGCTGCTGACTGCCTTTCCCAATGACTCGATAACATTGTCTTCCACGTGCTGGTATAGTGCTGGAATGGCCTTGCGTGAAAAGTAATGGCGTTTTGGAACCTGCCACTGTGGTACAGCACATTCAGCAAATTCACGGAAGGGAGCAGAGTCCACCAGCTGGAATTTTGCTAAGCTGGCATTTAGACGCTGTGCTTGGGGATGGTTGGGACTATATTTTTTCTTCTGCTGCAGCAGCTGCGGCAACGTAATCTGACTGCGTAAATCTTCAGATGATGGGATGCTGTCACATTGTGAGGAAGGACCTGGTACATCCATTACTGTAGCATCATCTCTGTCAGTGGAGGTTGTAGGCAATGACATGGCAGGACATACAGTGGGGGTAGAGACAGATGAGGAGGACCGGCGCAAAGTTTTGCGCCAACAGGATGTGTGGCAGGAGGTCATATGTCGCCTCAAGCACGTGGTACCCAAGTGTCCGGTGTCTTTCCCACGCTTAAGCCTCATCTGACTTAGATTACAAATAGCAACGGTGGGGTCTGCTGCATATTTCTTAAAGAACTCCCAGCAGACAGCAGAGTACCTGCGTGTGTTCTTTGACACAACAGCACTCTGCCCTGGAGCAGCTCTGACATGTGATGCCTTGGACTGGCTACTGCTACGGTTGGTCATAGAGGATGTTGTGCCTCGTGTTTGCTGTGCCTCCCCCTCCTCACTTGATTCCTCTGTTTGATCTGGCACCCAGGTGGAGTCAGTGACCTCATCATCAATGTCATCTTCACCCCCTATCTCCTCGTCACTGGAACCAACTTGGCAGTATGCTGCAGCTGCTGGGGCAACATGAGTGCCAGTTATTTATGTGTCATCACTGGCACCCCCTTCCTCTAGGTTGATTTATACTCCCTTGCTCAACCTCAGAGATTGAATCAGAGCACTGTACTTGCTGCGCATCCTCAAGCAGCATGTCACTCTCATTGTAGTCAAACAATTCAGCTGACTCCTCTGTGTGTGATAGCGAGTCTACGGTAGGAGTAGCTGTGGACATGGAGGCTGCATTAGATGCTTTGGCAGCTGAGGTGGACTTTAAAGCAGTACAAGTCTGGCTGGCAGAGGACTCAGAGGATGAGGATGACCTGGTTAGCCAATACACCAAATCCTCTGTATGTTGCTGCTGCTTAAGACGGCCAGCACCAGTTAGAAAGGACAAGCGTGCCCCTGCAGAGGATGCACCACGTCCACCACGACCAGAGGCACAGCCTCCCGACACAGGGGCTGCTTGCCCTCTTATCTGTGTCTGGGAGCGTCTGCCTGTCCGTTTTGTTCTTTCAGATATGGTGAGTGATATATAGATTAAATATATACAGAACTCTGATTCAACTCTGGTATAAAGATTAAAGATTTACAGAACTCTGGTATAACTCAGTGAGACACCCTGATAGCTGGCAGCCAGTGACAAAACACAGATTACAATTCCTATAAATCAGTGTGACCCCCTGATGGGTGGCAGTGAGAAGACACAGATTACAAGTCTCAGAAGCCTATAAATGAGTGAGACCCCCTGATGGGCAGCAGCCAGTGAGAACACACGGATTATAACAATTCCCAAATATTTTGTAGAAATTTGTGACCCCCAAAATACTGCGTGGCAGTGAGTCACAAGACACAGATCACCTCAATTCCCAGATATTTTGTAAAAATTTGTGACCCCCCCCAAAAATACTGCGTGGTACTGGCAGTGAGTCACAAGACACAGATCACCTCAATTCCCAGATATTTTGTAAAAATTTGTGACCCCCCCAAAATACTGCGTGGTACTGGCAGTGAGTCACAAGACACAGATCACCTCAATTCCCAGATATTTGGTAGAAATGAGACCTCCCAGTAGCATGGCAGACCGGCAGTAAGAACACAGAACAACTATCTCCTCTGAAATCTCCTCTCAAATGTGTGCAGAAGCGCTGCGTGGAAACCTTATATAGTGTGCTGCGGGACTTAGCTCTGTGAGCCCATGATTGGGCAAAATTTGCCCATAGTGTTGAACCTGTCTTGCACCAGACCTGTGGTCAGGTGCAAGGCTGTAGCCAATTACGAGCTTCAGGCCAGTGGGAAAGTGCATTGTGGCCGAACATGCGGCGAACACCCGGAAATGATCGGTGTTCGCGAACAGAACGAACAGGCTAAGTTCGGTCCGAACTCCGAACCGAACAGCTCATCCCTACTAACCACATACCTAGATATGAGAGCAGTGACTGTGGTCAGCGGTGCTATTTGATTTTGTCCTGACACATAGATGGGGAGTTTGTAATTTACAGTCAGGTCCAGAAATATTGGGACATCGACACAATTCTAACATCTTTGGCTCTATACACCACCACAATGGAGTTGGAATGAAACAAACACAATGTGCTTTAACTGCAGACTGTCAGCTTTAATTTGAGGATATGTACATCCAACTCAGGTGAACGGTGTAGTATTTACAGCAATTTGCAGATGTGCTTCCCACTTGTTATGGGACCAAAAGTAATGGGACAATTGGCTTCTCAGCTGTTCCATGGCCAGGTGTGTGATATTCCCTCATTACCCCAATTACAATGTGCAGATAAAAGGCCCAGAGTTCATTTCAAGTGTGCTATTTGCATTTGGAATCTGTTGCTGTCAACTCTCAAGATGAGATCCAAAGAGCTGTCACTATCAATGAAGCAAGCCATCATTAGGCTGAAGAAACAAAACAAACCCATCAGAGAGATAGCAAGAACATTAGGTGTGGCCAAAACAACTGTTTGGAACATTCTCAAAAAGAAGGAACGCACAGGTGAGCTCAGCAACACCAAAAGACCTGGGAGACCACAGAAAACAACTGTGGTGGATGAATGAAGAATTCTTTCCCCGGTGAAGAAAACACCCTTCACAACAGTTGGCCAGATCAAGAACACTCTCCAGGAGGTAGGTGTTTGTGTGTCAAAGTCAACAATCAAGAGAAGACTTCACCAGAGTGAATACAGAGGGTTCACCACAAGATGTAAACCATTGGTGAGCCTCAAAAACAGGAAGGCCAGATTAGAGTTTGCCAAACAACACCTAACAAAGCCGTCACAGTTCTGGAACAAGATCCTATGGACAGATGAGACCAAGATCAACTTGTACCAGAGTGATGGGAAGGGAAGAGTATGGAGAAGGAAAGGAACTGCTCATGATCTGAAGCATACCACCTCATCAGTGAAGCATGGTGGTGGTAGTGTCATGGCGTGGGCATGTATGGCTGCCAATGGAACTGGTTCTCTTGTATTTATTGATGATGTGATGCTGACAAAAGCAGCAGGATGAATTCTGAAGTGTTTCGGGCAATATTATCTGCTCACATTCAGCCAAATGCTGCAGAACTCATTGGACGGCGCTTCACAGTGCAGATGGACAATGACCCAAAGCATTCTGCAAAAGCAAGCAAAGAGTTTTTGAAGGGACAGAAGTGGAATGTTAAGCAATGGCCAAGTCAATCACCTGACCTGAATCCCATTGAGCATGCATTTCACTTGCTGAAGACAAAACTGAAGGGAAAATGCCCCAAGAACAAGCAGGAACTGAAGACAGTTGCAGTAGAGGCCTGGCAGAGCATCACCAGGGATGAAACCCAGCGTCTGGTGATGTCTATGCGTTCCAGACTTCAGGCTGTGTTTGACAGCAAAGGATTTGCAACCAAGTATTAAGAAGGGAAAGTTTGATTTATGATTATTATTCTGTCCCATTACTTTTGGTCCCTTAACAAGTGGGGGCACATCTGCAAACTGCTGTAAGTCCTACACGTTCACCTGAGTTGGATGTACATACCCTCAAATTAAAGCTGACAGCCTGCAGTTAAAGCACATTGTGTTTCTTTCATTCCAACTCCATTGTGGTGGTGTATAGAGCCAAAGATGTTACAATTGTGTCAATGTCCAAATATTTCTGCACCTGACTGTATGTAGTTTAGGTTCGTAAAATTTTTGACAGTATTTAGCTATAATTAGAGTTGTGCATGACTTTTTTTTTCTTTGTTTCATTTCTGGGGGGTTTTCGGGTGTTTTATTTATTTTTTTACTCGTTTCGGATCATTTCGGACAGTTTTTTTACGCTTTATGATTTTTTAGGATTTTAATTGGTGAATTGACAACTTTTTGAATAGCCGAACTGCCACTAAATTGCACCGTGCTGGGGAAATTCACTGTTCGGTGAAATTCGGTGGCTGGTGCGCGTTTATTTAATAATCCTTAGGGTTACTTTTCGGCTTAAGTTACTATAACACTAACAGGGTTATTCAAAGAGAATCGAAAAGTCGCCGCAAGTTCGGTGACTTTTCGTTCTCTTCAATTCGGTTCATTTTTCCGATCCCATTTCAGCGACCCTGCGGTGTATTCAGCAAGAACCACAGGGCTGTCGAAGTGCAGGGAAAAGTCGCCAAAAACTCCCTGCAAAACCCGGCGAATGCACACCAAAAAACATCTGGATTAACTCCGCCGAACACGCCGGAAAAACCCGAGCAGGAGCCGATGACACGCAGCACAGCCGCCAGAAAAAGCCGACACCGCAGACGAATGGAGTGACAGAAATAAAAAAACATTTGCTTAATTGTTTGAAAAGTGAAACGCTGTTTGCAAAGAAACTTCTTAACAAAAATGTCTGAAATTTTACATTCGCTGTTACCGAAAAAAGAAAAAACGATTTTAAAAAAAAAATTGAAAAAATTTCCAGAAAAATGCTTAAAATATCCCCAAAAAATAAAGACTTTTTGCTGCAGAATATTATAATGAACGGTTTATTAGATATTGAATTAAAACGGGAATATTTTTAACAATGAAGCCTATGGGATTCGCCTGAATAAACCTGCCAAATTAAACCACCGAATGGCAGGACAATTCGGCAGCTTTTCACTGCTGGTTTGTGTTCTCTGAATAGATGAAGCAGTGCTTTTTCATGGGGATTTCACTGCCCTCGAACAGGCACCGAACAGGCACCGTATGTGCAGGCAATTCACTAACATTTGGCAAACTGCCTGCTCTCTGGATAGCCGAATGGCCAGGAAAGGGAACCGTACCCTGAATTTCAGCGTTCTTTTACCTTTCGGTAGCAATTCGGATCTCTTAGAATAAGCCTGTAATTTTTACCCCTACCTGAGGTCGCTTTCAGCGCTTGCTGTGATTGGATCCAGTATAAGAGGAGGTACGATTCCTGGGACTTTCATTCATTCTGTTATGAAATCTTTGCGTTCAGGTCTGTATGAATCCCCCTGTATTTTGATAATAAACTTACACAGTTTTACCCATTCATGGGTTAAAGACGTTTAACTTAAAGGTGAAATTAACTACATACGGCAACATTTATATTAACGTCATTTGTATTTCATTTTTCAGATAAAGGAGCTCATGGAAAAACTTCAGAAACTTCTGGAAGAATTTTCATTACAAAAAAACAAAACCGTGACAGAGATGAACCGCATTGCAGATGCACTGGATAAAGTGGAAAAAGGAACGACCATTGCCAGTGTAACCAGCAGCTCTGTGGGCTTTTTGGGGGGTATAACAACGATTGTAGGACTCGCACTTATGCCTGTTACTCTCGGGGCGTCACTTATTGTCACCTTTGTGGGCATCGGCGTTGCTGCTGCTGCCGGCGCCACTGGTGTGTCTGCCATGGCTGCCAAATTAATTTTATCCAAAAAGAACCACAATAAGGTAAAAGCTATGATGGAGGAAATTATTATAAAAATAAAAGAGATAGAAGAGTGTCTACAAGGAATAATTTGTCCGTCTGTAAAGTTTAAGAAAACCTCCAGCGAGGATTGTAACAATGGTACGCCAGTGCCAGACGCTTCAATAGCAGGATGCATCATTTACAAGATTCCACTCCGTTGCTTGGGCTCTCTGCTCATCAGCATGTCTGCTACAGTGGTCCGTGGGATACGGGCGGCAGCAGCTGTTTCTGGGGTTCTAGCAGGATTATTCGTTGTAGTCGATGCTGCATTCATCGTGAAGGGCTCCATAGATTTACACAAAGGAGCAAGATCTGAGCTGGCGGCAAAGATACGCGAAGACGCCAAGACCCTGGAGGAAGTATTTCAACAGCTTAAAGATACAGTGAAAGATCTGGTGACGTCTATTAATGAGATGAATTAATTTACTGGGTATTAATGAGATTAATTAATTTACTGCGTATTAATGGGTTGAATTAATTTACTGGATAATAATGAGATGAATTAATTTACTGCATATTAATGGGATTAATTAATTTACTGGTATTAATGGGATCAATTAATTTACTGGGTATTAATGGGGTGAATTAATTTACTGGGTATTAATGGGGTGAATTAATTTACTGGGTATTAATGAGGTGAATTGATTTACTGGGTATTAATGAGATTAATTGATTTACTGGGTATTAATGAGATGAATTAATTTACTGGGTATTAATGGGATGAATTAATTTACTGTGTGTCACAAATCACAACAAAATGACAAATCTTGTCACAATCTGCAGTGAGCACAAATATTATGTAATATTAACATAAAGGTGACAGTTACAGGATTTTAACTTGTGTTTGTTAATCAGCAAAGTGATTGTGTTCTATAAACTTATGATGTGCTATTGTTTGTTCTATTGTGTATAAATAAATTTGTATTTTAAAATGTTCTTTCCGCTGGTTCATAAACCCAGGCCTGGCTTTACTTTGTTTTACTTTGTTTACTTTGTGGGTCCAACCGGGTCCGTCGGACTCGTTTGAAGGGGGGAGGAATGTCACGGAACGGGCATAGGGGCTCTGACCAGCGAGCCCCAGAACTAACAGCCTGGGACATTTCAAAGACCTTTTTCTTTATTTGAGACTCTTTCGGTTTTGCGTGTTGAAATGAACAGTTATACCTTTTCTAGATGTGGTTTTATTGGTGTGATGTATTAACATGTATCCTGTATTGTATGAGTGTGGATTCAGATGTGTAATTGTGTGATGCATTTAAAGGTATTATATTTCCCCTTGGTTGCTAGGAGTGAAAGGCTGTGTTGAAATTCAATTGTATGCTAATTTCTGTGTACATTAGCTCTGTGTGTGTGTGTAATCTGATGATGTAGCATGCCATTGTATGTAAATTGAGTTCCCATTCAAGCCTGGGCATGTCTCCTTTGTGTGTGAGATGTTTAAATGTGTGTCCCTTTTGAGTAAAGGCTCTGTTCAACTGCTTTTGACTTGAAGCATACAGCCTCGTTTGGTGTCGTCATTTCATCGCTAAATCACAGTGCAGGAGACACTCTGCGGTCTCCTAGCTCCCCACTAAACAGAACAGGTCAACTTAATTCGGCAACCCCATCTCGCCAAGTAACGCCAGGGTCATCTCAGGCCGCTCGAGACGCCAAGTGCCGTGACATTCGGTAGTCGGGCCTGACGCCATCAAGAGGGGGTCAGATTGGAGCACACCCGCAGACGGATAACATCGCATTCCGTCACAGTATTTAAATGTGCCGCCCTCGCATCAACTAAATGGCAGGCGGTTAGCTAAGCGGGCCTTACAGTTCCTACCCAGAGGAATGGCCAATGTTTCTCAAAGTTTATTTTAAACACCGAGGCTATGTGAAATCGTTCCAAGTAGTTAAGTAGTGTTGGGAGCGCCCTTTCTGGGTCAGAGAGGAACAAGAGCAAATCATCTGCAAACGCCACCACCGCACCTCCTGGTTGCTCACCCCTATGCCCTTGACGTCAGGTTGAGTTAAAAGTATACGCATAAGCGGTTCAATAGCTAAATTAAAAAATAGAGGGGATAAAGGACACCCCTGTCTCGTGCCCCGTTCCAATAGGAAGGGGTTAGAGTTAAGCCCATTAGTCGTCACCGTGGCCGTCGGGGAGTGATATAGTGCCTCAAATACGTTTCCGATTGATCTGCCAAAAAAATGATATTTAAAAAACCGATGCAGGTAGATCCAAGATATTCGGTCGAATGCTTTGTCTGCATCACAGCTAAGGACCAGGTCCGCCGAAGGTTGACGTTCATTTGATGCCCAAATTTCCGCCAGAGCGCGTCTAATATTCTGAACAGAATGTCGTCCCTTTTAGGAAACCCGTTTGCGCAGGGGAAATAAAGTCTGCCAAGGGTGCCTGGAGTCAGCTTGCCATGATATCAGACAAAAGTTTCAGGTTGACATTCAAAAGAGAATTCGGACGGCAGGACGTGATTAGCATGGGATCTTTATTCGGCTTCGGAAGGACAACAATTCTCGAGGTATTAAAAGTTGGCGGGGGTCTTTGCCTTGTAATATATTATTATATAGCGTAGCGAGATGTGGAACTACATGTCCCCGTAGAAGTTTATAAAATTCCGCCGAAAAGCCGTCCAGACCCGGCGTCTTATGAAGCTGTAAGCGAGCAATGGCGTTGTGGATTTCTGTTGGGCTAATTGGGGCGTTTAATTTTTCCCGAGCCTCTGGATCTAATTCAGGTAGGTTAGCCTCTAAAAGGATATTAGCCTGGGACTCCCAGACGTCCGGTTCTGCCTTATAAAATTTTTCATAGTAATCTCTGAAATAAGCATTGATTTTTAACGGATCTATTAGAAGCTCCCCGGTAAGTGTCTTGATCCTTGAGATTGAGGGGGGTGTTGGCGTTTGCAGTCATAGAAGGTTGGACAATAATTTTCCTTGTTTGTTACCCCAGCGAAAAAAAATATTTTTTTGGTGGAACCAGAAATATTGTGTCCTGTCCTCAACTATTTCTGCATATATCTTCTTGCTGGCCTTGTATTCCGTCGCAGATTGGTCAGTGGCGTGAAGTAAGTGAGATCTGTATGCGGACACTAGGGTCGAATGTGCCTCCTGTAGTTTTTTATTGATCTCTTTTCGCTTGCGCGATACATATTCTATAATATGCCCCCTCATTACTGGCTTGGCTGCTTCCCAAAATAGGTTGGTGTCGTCTAGGTGTTCTATATTGTCATCCACGTAATTGTGCCAGCACAATTCCATATGGTTCCTAAAATCCGTCCGACTTGTACAGTGAAGCCGGAAAACGCCAGTTGCGGGACTGCGGGAGAGGGGAGCCTAGCCGTATTTCAATTGTAACTACCGCATGGTCAGTGATATGTATCATGCCAATTGAGGCATTGAGTAAAGTGTGTTGTAGGGAGAGAGACACAAGGAACATATCAATGCGGGAGAAGGAATCGTGTGGGTGTGAATAAAAGGAGTAATCCCTCCCCTCCGGATTAAGGAATCTACACGCGTCTACCGGTACAATCTGGTTTTGTAAGAAGTTAGGTCCTGCCGTGGACTGCATGGTGTCTGGTGTCCGTCTAGGCCGAGAGCGATCTAGAGTTTGGTCTATCACTGTGTTAAAATCCCCTCCCACTAGGCAGTGATCAAAATTATGTTGCAGCATTTGTGCATATAAGTCAGAATAAAACTGTAGATGGGGAGGATGAGGGGCATACACATTCACCAGCAAGTATTTAGCTTCTTGGATGGACACCAACAGAATTGAAAATCTGCCCTGTGGATCGTTTTTTTTCTCTAGGACTACATGCGGAAGTGCCTTGTTTAACAAGATTGCAGTGCCACGTTTTTTATTTATATAAGGGGCTGAGGTTTGGTAGCCTATCCAGGGTGCCCTGAGGAGATTAGTGGGGGAAGACCAATGGGTCTCCTGGAGAAAGACAATATCCGGTCGCAAATTAGTTAAGTGATTGAGTACCTTCTTTCTTTTTATAGGGGAGTTTAATCCCTCCACATTTTCCACGAGACCACCTTAAAGGAGACCTTATGCACTGGTGCCGGGGCTATCATAGTCTGGGAGACAAGAACGGGAACGGACACGCCGTGTCCTTAACAGCTAGAGGGGACACCTCATGGTTAGGGGGGAACATGGCCGTCCCAGCAGCAGCCACAATTCCCAGTTTAGGGGGTAAGGTACAAAATTGCTGACTTGAATCTAGATTTTGTACTTTTTTGTTTTGGAACCATAACATATTGAAACTAATACTTAATACTAAGAACATCAACCATCGAAAAACAGGAACTAACGAACAGCACATCAAACCGAGGACATGCCATCTGTCATGCGAAACTTGACCAATCCTCAGTGGAAAGGCCATGAACTGGAGAATCCACATTTTATCAACCTGACAGAGTCAATGACGGAAGCGATGCAATTTAGGATGGATCCGGCTCCCCCCGGACTGGGGAACGTCGAGGCAGTGGCGAAGCCCCTCCAGCTGTGCCCTCTCCACGAAGAAGAGCGGTCTCGGCCTCCCATGGGGTATCAAAGTAATGCGTTGTTCCATTAAAAACCACACGGAGTCGGGCCGGGTATAGGAGGGAAAAGCGGACATTCTGGATTACCAATTTGGAGCAAACTGAAGATAGATGATACCACAGTGGAAAAGTCCTGAAATAACCGTAGTGTGGCACCCTGGTAGTCCAGGTTTCATAGGCGATGATAAGCTTGGAGAATCTTGGTTTTGTCAGTGTAATTTAGGAAACGCATAATCACCGGCCTCGGACGCCCGGCAGATGGGTTCAGGTCCGGACCCAATCTGTGCACTCTCTCTATTGCCACTGGACAGGATTCGGTATTGTAGCCTAGATGAGAGGGTAGCCAGACCGCTGCCCACTCGTGTAAGGCCTGGCCCTTCACCGTTTCCGGCAGGCCAATGATACGTAGATTATTCCGGCGGCTCCTGTTTTCCAGGTCATCCAATTTGTCTGTCAGGCCTTGAATGATGGTATTTTTTTGGTCAAGTTGGGTTTGTAGCGGGTTGACCGCATCCTCCAGGGTAGACACCCTTTCCTCCACCTCTGTTAGCCTATGAGCTTGAGACGTCAGTTGTGATAAAACGGACTCGATAGTGGCCATGAGGTGGCCTAGTTTGTCATCCAACAAGGGTGAGAGGGCTGCAGAAATATCCGCCACGCTCAGTGGGGGTTCCCCGTCCGGGGCTTGTGCGTGTGAGTCAGTCATGTCCGAAGTTGACAACTCGGACTCTAGATCCATCGAGTCCCGAGAGTGTGGGGAAGGTGAATCCCACCCCGGCTGTTGCTTCGGAGCTGGTTTAGGGGTCATCTTGGTTGAAAATTTTTTTGTGTTTTTTCCGGTCATTATAAACTTGTCCATGTCGCCACTCAGTGCTAAAGGTGTGTAGTAGGGGTTCCTTCCACGCAAGATCTGTGGGTCCTCGCGGGCGGAGAGCCACAAAAGTGAGGTGAATTATAGAAAGGTGAGGCGCCCCAGGCGTCCTTGGGACTAAGAAAAATTACCAGCAGGTCAAATGCAAAAATTTATGAGTGGCAGTGGGTCGCCTCCCCAGGTGGGGAGACTAAGAAAAATTACAATTGTTAGGTATGTACTGGAAAGGGCGAACCCAATTAGTGGATCGTGCGGTAGCAAAAAAATTTTTTGGAGAAAATTGCCCCCCTCGTCGGAGGGGACAGAAAAATTTAATTCTGAAGCTGATCACCCTGCAGTGGGGATCTGATGTCCCTCCGGGCGGTGGGGGGTGCTGCAGGACTCAAAAATTGGACCAAGGGTCCCCAGCGGTGCCGGCCGATACAGAACCGAGCAGTTCGTGGTACGGAGCTCGGTTGTAGGCCCCGAAGCCTTAGCCGGGCAGCGCGTGGGATGCCCCTGATTGTATGTTCGTTGCAGGTGGTGTCGCCTTGTCAGGCCTCCGACGGTGTAGTTGTGAAGGCGTGACAGCATCCCCCTCGTTCGGCACCGAACTCGCAGCGATGCCTCTCCCGGGGTATGGATGGCTCTCTGGGGTGTTATCCTTTAGGAGGGCGATGACAGTCCCGGCTACGTCCGGTCGTTGAGGGAATCACGCTCCGTGCCTTTGGGAGTTTGAGGTGAGGCCGGGGTTCTCTTGTGCAGTCACTGTAAAATGACGGCCGCTGCCCCCCACCTCGCGTTGCTCGCTCCCCGTGGAAACCAGCCTCGGTCCCCGCTATCCCAATTCAGGCTCCAAGCTCTCCCGCGCCTCTACCACCAGGGTGTTGCGGGCAATCCCACCTCCAGCGCTTGCAGGCCTCACCTAGCAGTTGTCCTGTGCACCACCACGCGGCTCCCGCAAGATGGCAGTCCTTCTTGTTCCTCCCCGAGCAATCCCCACTCTGGCGTGTCATTGTGGTGGGTGATCTTGGTGTGGTCAGTGCCCGCTTCAAGTGCAAAGGTGATCTGCAAAACCGGAATCTCCGGAGAGGGGAGTGTTGTGGTTCCTGGGGTCCCGCCTGGTTAGGCTGGGACGTGCGGCCTCTTTGCGGCCTGGTGACTCCGGGGCTTTGGATGCTGCGGGTCCGGGTCCAGCCGGAAAGCACTCAAACTGGGATGCAGCAACGCTTGTTAGTGCTCCTGATGTCATTTAAACCGTTTCTGGTGGCTTCAGTCCGCTCAGCAGAGAAGGTTTCAGTGAGGTGCTATGGAGCTCGAAATAAAAGCGGCCATTCACTTGGCCCACCTCCCGGAAGTCATCTCGTTTTTATTTTTAACCCTTATTTTATGGAAAACTCAATGTTCCTTAAACCCTTTCACTGCTGAGGCATTTCACCGCTGTGTGCTGAGCTAATTTTTACCGCTTTCGCTCATCATGTTTAAACGCGATTTGAAGCCACATTTTGTTACACGACCCAGACATATTATATATCGTTCTTTCCGGCAGACTCGGCAGATTCATAATATATCATTTTTATATGTATACGTCATGTTCTGCCTGTATATTATAACAAAACAATGCAATAGAACTTGAATTTTTAATCATCTGCAGCATGTAAAGTGTTTTTTTCATCTTTTATCACATGAACATTTGCGGTTATATTTTCTATGGGGTGCACTTGTACAAAAATTAGAATTGAGGACTTATTAAATTTTTGGGGGGGAATTATGTGATTTTTAGCAAATGCACACCATAGAAAAAAATCATTAGTGCAGCATCATTGTTCACATTATAATTGAAATGTGAACAATATTGCTGCATTAATAAAAATAACACACAAAAAAAATAAATTTTTATTTTTTATTTTTTTACTTTATACCTCGTCATGTTGGGTATCATTCGAAAGGCCATGCTCACCCCCTAGCTGCCACGGTTCTGGAGATATCATGGTTCAAATGAACCCCCTATCTCCACCAGGGGATTCCGGGCAGCTAGGGGTTCCCCGGCTATCTGACGTCATTATGCTATGCGTGATGACATCAGGCAGTGAGGGGGGACCCGGGGGTGGAGCCGCCATCCAAGATGGTGACCCCCACCGGAGCTAGGCCGCACTTCGGCGCCGCAAGGCCTAAGGGAGACTCTTCCCTTTTAAGCGGTGTCTGGCTTCTTTTTGTGGGACCTCCCGATCAGAAGGGATCCAAACGGATCCCCCCTCCCTTCCAGGCGATCTCCCGGCGCGATGACGTAATTTACGTTGGGAGGAGCTTGACTTCAGCGTCTAAGGATGCTTAAGTCAGAACGCTGCGGGACCCCGGACAGAGAAGTGAGTATCTCCGCCGGGGGTCCCGCAAAGCTGATGAAGTGTGGGACACGTCCTCCTCAGCATACAGCGGGAGTAACGGAGGATGTGTCCCACACGTCGTCAGCAGTGAAGGGATTAAAAACATCCTTTTTTTAAAACTTTTTTCCTTGTTTCCTGTCCCCCAGGGCACTATCCGGACCCGGACATTGTTTTTAAATGTTTCTATACATCCTACAAATCCGCCACTTCACGGGCAGGTTATGGGGACCTCCTAGGCACGATATTTGAAGGAATTTTTCGTTTTAATTTTTAACCCTTATTTCATGGAAAACTCACTGTCCCTTTAAAAACGTTTTTTTTTTCTTGTTTCCTGTTCCCCAGGGCACTACCCGGACCCCCATACACCTTTTATGGCAAATGCCTCTTGGAGGTGTAACGTTGGGGGCTTCCAGCCCTACCTGTGTGCTTGAGGGCAGCAAGTCTGATGCTGCTCGCTGACCAATGCCCGGTTTAAGTGGAGACAGGCAGAGAGGTGGTTGCATGAGGCGCGGCTTGAGTGGGGGGCGTGGTCTGGTGAAGGTCTTTAAAAACCCTCAGTGTATTCTCAGCAGTTGCCAGATCGTGGTTATCCATACTTGAGCTCCTTGTACCTGACTGCTATATTGATTTAACCCGTTATTGACCTCTGCTTGTGTTCTGACTATTCTGCCTTCTGTTGCCCTAGACTATTTTCTTGTACTACGCTACTGCTCTGATATCGACCCGGCTATTCCATTTGACCATTCTGAACTCTGTATTCCTGATTCTGGCTCGGCTGACTACTCCCCGTGTTGTTAACCCTTTCTGTCTAGCTAGTTTTCCTGGCCAAATTCTAAGGACCAGACAGTTAGGGATCATTCACGGCTACTCTGTTGGTAGCTTCTGGGCTCTGTGGAGTGTTGGGCGTTAAGTACAGCGTGGTGGGATCTGGGAACCGTGACAGGAGGGCACTCTAAAAATCGAACTTTGAGTCCCATTGACTTGTATTGAGTTCGTGTTCGAGTTCGAATTCGAACTTTTGAAAAGTTCGAGTTCGAATGCGAACCGAACTCGGGGTGTTCGGCTCATCCCTACTTAGGATCATGAGCAGTTCCTTTCCTTCTCCATACTCTTCTCTTCCCATCACTCTGGTACAAGTTGATCTTGGTCTCATCTGTCCATAGGATATTGTTCCAGAACTGTGAAGGCTTTGTTAGGTGTTGTTTGGCAAACTTTAAGCTCGCCTTCCTGTTTTTGAGGCTCACCAATGGTTTACATCTTGTAGTGAACCCTCTGTATTTACTCTGGTGAAGTCTTCTCTTGATTTTTGACATTGACACACATACACCTACCTCCTGGAGAGTGTTCTTGATCTGGCCAACTGTTGTGAAGGGTGTTTTCTTCACCGGGGAAAGAATTCTTCATTCATCCACCACAGTTGTTTTCTGTGGTCTCCCAGGTCTTTTGGTGTTGCTGAGCTCACCTGTGCGTTCCTTCTTTTTGAGAATGTTCCAAATAGTTGTTTTGGCCACGCCTAATGTTCTTGCTATCTCTCTGATGGGTTTGTTTTGTTTCTTCAGCCTAATGATGGCTTGCTTCACTGATAGTGGAGGCTCTTTGGATCTCATCTTGAGAGTTGACAGCAACAGATTCCAAATGCAAATAGCACACTTGAAATGAACTCTGGGCCTTTTATCTGCACATTGTAATTGGGGTAATGAGGGAATATCACACACCTGGCCATGGAACAGCTGAGAAGCCAATTGTCCCATTACTTTTGGTCCCTTAACAAGTGGGAGGCACATCTGCAAACTGCTGTAAGTCCTACAACGTTCACCTGATTTGGATGTACATACCCTCAAATTAAAGCTGACAGTCTGCAGTTAAAGCACATTGTGTTTGTTTCATTCCAACTCCATTGTGGTGGTGTATAGAGCCAAAGATGTTACAATTGTGTCGATGTCCCAATATTTCTGGACCTGACTGTATAGCCTAGATTACATAAAACCATTTCTATATAGTCTATCAAGCCAGAACTAACTAAATATATCAAGGCAAACTATAAACATACATCTCGCAATCGACAGGCTTCATTCATTCTATTGTAGCACACATAAAAATTAGCTACCCTTATAAACTCTTATTTAAACTAATTAGCAATTTAAAACATTTTTTCTTTCTTTGGTAAACCTAAGAAATCTCAACATACACTTTTGAAATCGTTCGTCACAATAACATATAAGGGTTAATTTCTTTGTTTATCAGAGAGCAGAGAGCTTAGTGCAGATAGTGTGGACTAAAGAAAGGGGGGCGAATACAGAGGAAACTGTTAGTGGAGGAAAATCTCATTACTTCTCAGCCATCACATTCTAAATTAACATCCAAAAATTATTACAAAGATCTTTCGTAACTACTAACACACTTTACTCTTGAACAGTTTGATAGACTAAAAATAGCACAACATTATATATATATATATATATATTACACATACACTCGAGTAGTTTCTTCCTATTTGGCAGCTAAGGGGCATATAGCTCCCTGATCAATTATAGACGCAGTCAGACAAAAACATTGTACCATAAAACCTTTCGATTATACACCACACATTATCCGTTAATAACATTCTCTGACTCAATACTCACACAGGACGGTACAGACACAAAATCAGGATGGCCAGTCCAAATTACATACACAAATTATACAGTACTGTAACCTTCTAGATTACCATCTGGTCCATTGATCTTTTCCTCTTCTTCTGGTCTGGGGGGGGGGGGGCGCAGAGGCTCCTGCAGATTATTACATAGCTCACACACACAGGGCTTGTAACTTTTCTTTGGTTAATTTAACCCCTTACTGATTTTCCAAATTAGCACTGGGTCTAGGTACCTCTTCCCCTGCCAGGAGGCCTCCAAAACCAGCCAGTCAATAGTACACATTCTACATAATTCTTCCTTTTTTAATTTAATACTATATTGATTTCGACTCGTACAAAACCTTAAAATTTACGCATCATGTATAGGGATGAGCTGTTCGGACGGTTCGGAGTTCGGCCCAAACTTTGGCAGTTCGAAAGTTTTCGAACTTTTTGGGCGTGTTCGGTTCGAGTTCGGAAAAAAAAAAGAAATTTTGAAAAAAGTATAAACAATGCTTAAAAAATACTAAAAAATCTAGAAATAAAGAGACTCTTTACTGCAGAATATTATAAGCAACGGTTTATTAGATATTGAATTAAAAACTAAATGATGTTGTACAGATTCACCCACACTCCAGGCTTTTTCCCATTCCTTCACTTTATTTGAACAAGTTTAAAGTCATGTCAACGTTTCAGTTCCTCTCTGGAACTTTCATCAGGACAAAAAAAACATACAATGCCCCCCACCATTGCAAACCTTGAGCTTACATAGGGAGAAAAATCATTAAAATTGCAAACACCTTGGATACTCACCCTCCCGATGTGTATGGTGTCCGGCGTGCTGTGGGGTGCTCTGCGCATGCGCCATACCGCGGCCTGTCTCAATGACGTCATCCTGGTCGTCCTGGTAACCAAAATGCTTAAGACTCCATGTGTGTCATCCCACATCTAGCGCCCATGCCTCTCGGATCACTCATACACATCAGCTGGGTGAGAAAACCAAGGACTGCCGCATTAATCAACGGCCATCACATGTTAAAAACAAAAATACCACCTGTATTTTAAAGAAGATATTACAATAATATTTAACAATTCAGCGATTTTGTTCAACATTTCAAAACCATCACTCATAAATACTATTTCATGGCTTTTTATTATGACCTACTTCAATCTTGCCACCACATACCTATACAAACACCGAGTACATGTTGCGTTTATTAAGTCCCCTTGGGTACACTGTATCTAACCTATGTATCCACTGGGCTTCCTTTTTAAGCAACATAAGTGCCCTATCTCCCCCCCTCCTAGGTACAGGGACGTGATCTATGGCTATGAAGCGCAATGAGGCAACTGGGTGACCTAATTCCAAAAAGTGTCTTGCCACTGGCTTGTCAGAGTGGCCATTCCGATACGCTTCCCTTATGTTCGACCTGTGATTTCTAATTCTATCACATAGTGGGGTTGTTGTCTTACCCACGTACGCTAGCCCACACGGGCACAATATCCTATACACCACGTACTCAGTTTTACACGTTATTGTATGTCGAATATGGAACCGTTTTCCTGTGTGTGGATGGCTAAACTCCTTTCTCGGGACCATGTGGCTGCAAGTCACACATCCCAAACATCGCTTACATCCCACATTACGGTATCGTGCCACTTCCTGTGTCTTCTCTAAGATAGGATCCGTGTGGACCAATAGATCTTTTAGGCTCCTGTTACGTTTGTAGCAGAACATTGGAGGACTCCTGAACTTACTGGGCAAAGTTCGCTCATTCTCCAAAATGCGCCAGTTTTTCTTAACTGCAGCTGTTAATTTTTCTGTGGCCATAGTGTAGGTAATGGGAAACCTCAGTCTATCTTGCTTTGCCTTCTCTACCCGGGGTAGAAAAGCCCTCTCTAGAGCTTGTTCTAGTGTCTGTCTTGGATATCCTCGTTGTTCAAACTTCTCAAGCATTAGACTTAACTGTTCCTGTCTTATTGATAAATCACTGTTATTTATAATGGTCCTTAAGAACTGGGAATGTGGTAAAGCCCGCTTACAGTGCTCGGGATGTGCACTGGAACCTAGTAGGAGGGTATTGCGATCTGTGGGTTTGGAGTAGAGGGAATAGTGAAGTTGATGGTCCTTCACAAAAACCTTGATGTCCAAAAAATGAATGGACTCACTGCTCACCTCACTTGTAACCTTAATAGGACTATTTAGTCCATTGATGTACCCTTCAACCCCCCTAGCTTCATCCATCGTGCCCCTCCACAAAACAAATATGTCATCAATAAAGCGGACATACAACAGAATTTTCTCAGAAAAGTGATCCAATATATGACTCCGCTCAAACGCATACATAAACGCTTTGGCATACATGGGTGCCATCGAGGCACCCATGGATGTCCCCGTGCGTTGCACGAACCACCGGTCTTCAAATCTGAAATAATTGTTTTGTAATGCCAGAGCTAATAGCTCTAACACAAACTCAATTTTAGGGCCCGTATACACTGTGGACTGTGACAACAATTCCCGCATAGCCTCTATACCAGCTTGGTGAGGGATAACTGTGTATAGGCTCTTAACATCCATAGTTAAAAATACTATGAATTTTTGGAATTCCATATATCACTGGAGTTTTTGGGTGCTTCTGTACCAAGAAGTCAAATAGCTCATCATTAATCTCTCCCATCTCCAATCCCCTCTTGAGGGTTTCCTCAAATCTCCGTGAAATCTCAATCGTGGGATCCCTCTCTAATCGCTGGTATGTTGCCTCATCTTGAAGCTGGGAGATTAACTCCTGTGCATATTGAAGATAGTCCATGATAACGATTGCTCCCCCCTTGTCAGCCTGGCGTATTACAATTGACGTGTCTTTAGACAAGCTTTTAATTGCTTTCCTCTCCTCTCTGGTAACGTTACAACGTTTAGGTCGATGGTGCTTAAAGATATCCTTTGAGGCAGTTCTTAAACTTCTTAGGAACGCCTCTATCGAGGGCTGAGTAGGGGGTGGGTCATATCGACTTTTATTGCGAAACTCATTTGGAACAAAATCTGACGTTTCATCTTTAAAGAAATCATCGAGGCGCATAGTGCGACCAAATCGATGTAACTCCACATTCCACATAAAGTCATCCTGTTTAGTTGACGGGACAAAAGACAAACCCTTACTTAGCAGTCCTTGTTCCACACTCGACAGGCACCTACTTGAGAGATTAAATATGGGGGTTAACTCTTGATGGGCGGTTTGCCCCTGGAGGCCCCTGCCCCTGGAGGCCCCTCTGTTTGCCCTTGTGCCCCCTCCTACAGCTCCTCCTTCGTCTCCATTCTTTGCTCGGCTCCATGTTAACGTGCCCGAGTGGTCCAGGGCATCGGTGGCTCCTAAAAAAGTGCCCGTTGAATTCTGCAGTGTGGAGTTGGAATCTGTCTCAGAGGAATTAAAAACTAATATGTACGTGCAAAGATTCTTCTCACCTCTAAATTACCTTTTTTTTTCAAAAGGCGTAACAACAACAGATGTTTTAGTCTGGTCTAATCAATTTGATAAATTTTATGTAGAATGAAGGTGTGGGGTGTCTGCTTCTGTTCTGAGTGAGTATTAATTTCCCTCCTAAAACTTCCTAATATGCTGCATTTAACTGCTGTGTGAAAAAATACAAAATTTCCTCATTGCCCGCTTTTAACATCTGAAGCAATATTATTTTTCACCTCGGGATTAAACATTCACAGGGTTATTCAGAGAGCGGTGAAAAGCAGGAGAATAACTGGAGAAATGAAAATTCTAGGTCAAAATAGCCAAACCAGAAAAATTCTCCCATTTATCTCACTTTCCAAATCGGCTATTTGGTCTAGATTGTTCTCTTCTCCTGCCAGTTCTCCTGGCTTTCACCTGTCTCTCAGGGTTGTTCAGAGAAAGGTGAAAACCAGGAGAATGGCAGGAAAAGAGAACAATCTGGACCAAATAGCCGATTTGGAAAGTGAGATAAGGCTAGGGTCAGACTAACGCATTTTTCACAGCGACCGTCAAAAAGCGCGTCCGAACGCATTGCCGTATTTTTTCACAGAATGCGCGAAAACGGTCATACGATGCGCATTTTTGTGCGTGATTTTTTACGGATCCAAACCAGGAAACTTTGGGTGTCTGGATGTTATGTTGGCCGGACATGAGCAGGGTCTGACGTCTCCAAATCACGCACACACGCCGCTAGTGGACGCAGCGTACTCTGTACGTCCGTACTAGCGGTTCTGCGTTCTCGAAAAAATACGTTCATTTTCCACTTGCGCTGCGCAGCCGGACTTTCGTACGACCGTACTTCGTATATTGGCCGTCATTGCCCGTCGTTTGCTGCTAGTGCGCCTAAATGCACGTTAAAAATTCGCAAGTCTGACCCTAGCCTAAATGGGAGAATTTTTCTGGTTTGGCTATTTTGACCTAGAATTTTCCATTCTCCAGTCATTCTCCTGCTCTTCACCGCTCTCTGAATAACCCTGACAGGGTTATTCAGAGAGAGGTGAAACTCAGGAGAATGACTGAAGAGAAAATTCTAGGTCAAAATAGCTTTCTCCCATTCTAAATTCTCCCATTTATCTCACTTTTCAAATCGGCTTTTTGGTCTAGAATTTTCCATTCTCCTGCTTTTCACCGCCAAAAAATCAGTAAACTTTTTCTGCGTGTCAGAAAATGTCTCCTCTTTTCATACAGACTGCCGCCCCAAGCAGTGGTTTATGGATAGATTAAAGGAAAAGCATTTACCGTCATTTGAAACATCATTTTTTTGTTTTTAAGTGTTTTTATACATCCTAGAAATCCGCCACTTCACGGGCAGGTTATGGGGACCTCCTAGGCACGAGATTTGAAGGAATTTTTCGTTTTTATTTTTAACCCTTATTTCATGGAAAACTCACTGTCCCTTTAAAAACGTTTTTTTTTTTACTTTTTGTCCTTGTTTCCTGTCCCCCAGGGACTATGGTCAGGCGTCAATACACCTTTTATGTCAAATATCTAGCATATATGCCCTCTTGGAGGGCACTCTAAAAACCAAATTTTCAGCCCCATTGACTTGCATTGAGTTCGAGTTCGGGTTCGGACCCGAACATATGGAAAGTTCGGGTTCGGGCCCGGACCGAACTCGGGGGGTGTTCGGCTCATCCCTAATCATGAACAATTCACTCGTGTCATATTTGCTTCCCCTCTTCGTGCCCAATTCGGAAATGCACTTGGAGGGTCACTCTCAGATTTGCTTCCTTGCTAGGCAAGTAGGCGCACGTTCACTCACAGCACTCTCAGTAGTCACAACACATACTATACCAGATACAATCAGCAAAAATTAAAACAATTTCAACATTCCGACTTTCTCAACGATCTTATCTATCTTTTCTTCTAGCTATGCATGTCCCATTACTAGCAACACTACCCTTATGGCCCGGGAGCCCTAAGCTCTCCTGCCGGCCCCTTAATCTGCAGCTACCAATGGCCCGGGAGCCCTAAACTTCTCCTGCCGGTCCCTTAATCTAAACGGGATATGCAATAACACTTATTCGGGGTTCTCAGTCCACCCTCAAAAATCTCTCCTCTTTTCCCACGTGCAGTTCTCAGAATCACAATATCAACACTGCACCACGTGGTGATACAATACCTCAATTCAATTACAAACAAACCAAATTGGTATCCAGCCCGCCGTGTCCATTCACGCGCCAACCAGTAGCCATTGAGGTGCAACTAACTAGTTCCCGTGCTTTTGGCGGAGGGTCCGGTATACCAATGAGATTGTGTACGGGGGTCCCCTTACCCAACTATGGTCAGGCGTCAATCACTACTGGTTTACAAAACAATATGGTACCTTTTCCAATCGCCTTTCCTCGATACGCCGTTCCTCAGACTCGGTGGCGTCTCAGCTTCCCGGGCTGGGAGTCCGTTTGGGACGAGTCGAGGTCCACGTTATGGAAAAACCCGCTTGGCGCCTGCAGATGTCAGCTCACCTTCAACGGACACCCAGCCTCTGGACCCCTCAGGCCTGCAGTCAATTGCTACTGTCCAGCAGGCACTGACGATCCGGAAGCGACTGGATCCCAGACGAGCCCCCAAAAATGTTACAGGAATCCACCTGGCTCACTCGGGAGAAAGTCGGGCCGGCGCAGACAATGACTGGCTGGACACGAGTCTCTTCAGGAAAGGCGTACTTTATTGTGACGTCACCAATGCTCATACAGGATGTACACTTTGTATTTGTTTTGGTGATAGTCTCGTGGTTGCCGGGTGATACAGACTAGACATGTGCACAGCACAAAATTTCGTTTTGAACTAATGGATTAGTACTAAAATGCAATTTATTTAGTTGCTAAAGAAATTCGTTTTCAGTTCTTTAGTATGAAAACGAATTTCATTCATCCGAAAACCAGTGGATACAATTATTAATGTAGAAGCTCCTCAGAGTGCTGAGATCGCTGCTTGTTACAGTATCTCTCACTCTCAGCACAATGTGTCAGGCAAAGCTGTTACAGTAACTGTCTGCTGCTCATCACAGAGCTCAGAGTTTCAGTAAAACTAGTAAATAATATTTTTATATATAAGGTTATAAGGTTATAACAATATTATTTCCTTGTTTTACTGTAACTGAGCGCTGTTACAGTCAGTTACTGTAACAGCTGAGCCTGATACATTGTACTGAGAGATAATGTAACAAGCAGCTGATCTCAGTGCTCACAGCCACTGGATTTAAAGGGCTAAAAAAAAGGCTCCTCTCTGTATAATGTATAGAACATCCTCCTGCATTAATACCCCTCTCTGTATAATGTATGCAAAATCCACCTGCATTAATTAATACCCCTCTCTGTATAATGTATAGAACATCCTCCTGAATTAATGTTATTAAAATAACTCACACTGACAGCTCATAATAACAGAGTAACTGTGAGTTGGATACTAAATGTATCAGACGTAAAAAAAACCTTTATAACAAGCAGCAATGGGAGAGGAGAGGGACTTTATATAAAATGTGTATTATAGATGAGGAAAGGGGGATAGTGCTCCTGGATAATATAAAAAGTATCAGACCTAAGCCCCTATTATGCAGTGCGGGAGGGGAGATAACACACATTTTATAAAGTCCCGCTCTTCTCCCAGCGCTGCTTGTTATAAAGGGGTTTTTACTATCCAGCCCTCCTCTGTCATTATCTTTCAGTGTGATTTATTTGAATGTTTTCCTTCTGCTTTTATCATCTTGTCTGCCTCATAGACATGCAAGGGTTAAGTAAAGGTTTCCTCTCCTGTGCTGGCTGTCTGTGATGCGAGTGAGTATTCTGGAGCTCTATCACTGTCAGATTTTCGGGAAGGGCTCAGGAAGGATTACGCATACAAATCTTTTCCGTAGCTTTGCGATGTTGCGTTCATTACTGGTCTCCTTCACTCATCAATGTAATATCACAAAAAGGACTGAAACTAAAATGTAGTGCATGTTATTTTAGTTTCTTTCGTTTTTTGTACTGAACAGTTTCGTATCTCTTGAGTCATACTAAAACTAAATTATCCCAAAATTCGGACTAAATCGTTTTAGTACTAAAACGAATGCACATGTCTAATACAGACAACATATTGCAAGTGGTCAGCGACATTCCTAAAGTCCCTATCATAGTGGTATGTAAGCGCCGCACATTGATATTTTTATATTGGATTTAATAAAATTTGTGTATTTCTTATACAAATTAAGTAGCAGGATCTCCGTTTAATATACATATATATACAGTGTATATACATATATATTTATTTTTTTTAAGAGTAACCTGTAGAATATATAACCACAAAGGTTTGGATAAAAAACTACTGGAAAATACATTTAAACGCTGGGAATTATAAAAATCCAAATAACAATTCATCCTTAATTAACATTTTTTAAAGTAGATTCCTGACACGACGATGTATATGAATAGTAATGATGTGTTTTAAATCTGCAGTTCTTCGGGAAAAAATGATATATAATATGCCTGGGTTCTGCAATAAAACATTACTTCAAATAGCTTTTAAGCATGATGAGCACAAAATGGTTTAAATGAGCTCAGCACAGCAGGTTGGAATGGCTAAGCAGTGACGGGGTTAATAAGGAAGCTACCTACATGGTCACTGGAAGGTAAAGCTCCATTGTAACCAGTTAAATGGATGATATCACCATCAGGATTGAGATGTCCAATGGAAGATGCCTCACTCGACGATCAGACCTTATTGGGGAAAAGCCACAAACCAACAAGGACAGAAAGGAATAGGGGGGTGAAGGTTAATAGGGTCAGTGGAATCACTTTTATATACATTAATATTGCTATAGACACTGAGGGCATCATTACATAGTGAAAGCTAACTCTAGGGTTCAGGTGAGTAAGTGTTAACGCCAGGATAACAGACTTTGACGCATGTCCCCCATATTACATTCCTACCGCTAAACCTCCTAAAAATCTGTTAGTGTATCGGCGATTGTGTAAACTTCCTGTTCTTTGCGCATCCTATACTTAACATGGGGAGCGAAATCAGCAATTAGCGTTAAGATAAGTGAGGTATTACAAAGTGCGAGCGCTAATTACCCCAACGATGTGCAGACCTAAACTTTTGTGACATCTAAAAGCTCCAGGAGGTGATTCATGTGGCAGCACGCGAGTATCATGGAGGGTTGCGCTTTGGTCCGGGGCAGACTGGGCAGACTGCCAAAATAGTGCCTGCCCCTGAATATGGTGCTATAACTAGGACACTATGGGGAAACCTGCAGGTGCGCATTATTCCTGTTAGCGTCCCCGTTTTAGCGTCTCAGAGGGAAGAGTGCCCTGAGAAAGTCCATTTCATCAGATGAAACACCACGAACCCTATTCCAAGGTTTGTGTTACTTTAACCAGAGCTGTTGTAAACTTACCAGAGCCTTTATAATCTATGCAGTTGTTCTGGTTACATTTACACCAACCTTGGAATAGAGCCTGTGGTGGTTTAACAACTCTTTATTTATGTCTCTTGTAATAAATTCCCTATTGATGAGACAGACTGAGCGCCGCATGGTGACCCCCCCCCCCCCCCCACTGCGTTCCTACGGGTTGGCCTGTGAAATGTTCGTGTTCAGGATGGGGGGACATTTTTCACTAATCTCTTCTCTTTCTGTGAATTATATCCGAGTTTTCTCTATTAATAATAAAACATAGTTTATTTTAAGATTTTGGGGCTGGGAAACTAGAAAGGAAAAGGATGTGACAAATGGGGGGTGGATGAGGGTCAGGTAAATGGTCAAATAGGGGAGAAGAAGAATAATCATACAAAAATGGAAGGTATTGTGCAATCACACCTGAAGTCAAGAAATAGAGAGACTGTGGTTCCCTGGGGGACAGAAACATGTCCCCCCCCCCCAGGTGGAGGGGAGGGAGTGATTGAATGAAAGCAGGACATTTTAATACAGTCAACCCAGACCTACAGACAGAGACATAAGCACAGCCCGACGGATACAAAACTATAAAGAAAATTCAAGCGTCTTATCCAGTAATATGTGACCGGGCGTCCTCTTCTTCCTCCTGGAATCTGCGAGTATCCCCTGTATGTGCAGTATCTGGAAACAGTAACGTAATAATCGTGATGTTATTGTATGATGTCACGCGGCTTCCTCATGTTCCCAGTAACGCATCATATAATATCAGCACAGACAGAGCTTTATAGGACCCGATATGATTTAATGGATCAGTCATGTGACCGCTCCTCTGGAATTTTACTGAAGTTCCTCTCGTTAAGGAAAAAATCTAAACGTAAATAAATTAGAAATTAGACCTTCAGAAAAAACAATAAATGATTGGACGCCTGGAGATCCCTCTGCCCCGTCTCCGAAGCCATAATGAAACACCGGGCACGGCTGAGCTGAGCTTCACTAAACTAGAAATGACTTACTTTGGTTTTTATGAGTTTCACCAAACTCTGTCATTTCTCTTCTTTACTTAAAACTCTGCTTTTTGTTATTTAAATAGAAAGTGTCTCGGCATTGTGTGAAGAAGACTTGTAAAACCTGATAAACCTCTCCTTTCCGTCGCTCTGGTTAGGTGTTACAGGGAGCTTTTAGTTCCTTTACCAGTGGTTCTCAACCTGTGGACCCTCAGGACCCATAATTGTCCTTGGTCATTAAGTCACGACCCAAAAATAATTAAATTTCTGAAACATTATAATTTATTCCACAAAACAATGTGTGTAATATTCTACAATGTATAAACTTTTTAAACAGTAAACAAACAGGGATTCTTTCCTAAATGGATAGTGCAGTAATCACAGCACTAGTGAAAAGGAAAGAGAGGGGGAGGGGCAAAAACCCAATAAAATAAACTGTAATTGAAACATATGAATTCCTAGATTGTGAGTTCCTATGGGAATAGGGCCCTCATCTCCTCCTGTACTGTTTGTCAAATGTTGTTCAATATATTGTAACCCTGTCTATACTGTGCTTATTGTACAGCGCTGCGGAATATGCTGGCACTATATAAATAAAGAATAATAATAATAATAATATGAAATGAATTAGAATTTATGGGAAAGCTGGGGAAGCTTCTTGCTCTTAATAAGTATCTCAAAGTCTGGGGTGATGGTGACAAAGCAACTCTAATTTAAATCACTACTGAATGAATAATAAAATATTATAAAAAACTTAAACTCATCTGCTCCTCGCTCCCCCGCCGGCCGTCTCTGCCTGGCACTGGCTAGTATCAGACCCAGATATACACAGGGTTACGCAGTTGCAATTTACGCATTTGATTACCGTTATATAGAAGAATAGTGTTTCACTATTTATAAAGTAAAGTTTGCTTCTTTTTTTTTCCACAGTTCTAAGAGCTTGCACTTACAATACTGACTAATAGAGGGCGCTATTATTATTATCCTTTATTTACAAAGCACCAGCAAATTCCGTAGCGCTGTACAATGGGGAAGGACAAACATGAGACATACATGATAAATATGGAAAACACAACCCTGCCCAAATGATAGCTTGTCTAGGAAGTACAGCACTTTAACCAAGTTCTCTGCCAGGCATCCCGTGAGCTTACACTCTAAGGGACAGGGTAACTGAAACTGATGGGAGCAGTGGGAAGCTGAGCTCTGCCTGCCCGCCCCCCCCCACGACTGACGAGGACAGTCACATGACTGTCCTGCGTCAATCAATCCATGGAGAGCTCTGCCTCCCATGGGAGGAGTTTAAAAAAAAAAAAGAATTGCTTGAAACCAATGGAGCTTTCCCATTGGTTCAAGCTTTCAATTGCTCTCCGTGCCTCTGGAGGCACTGAAGCGTGTAGAACCAGGAAGTCAGCTTGAGCTACGCAATTAGCGTAGCGTTCAGCTGCGCAATTTGCATAGGCTATGCTGGCTCAGTGCTGCCCCTGCTGTCTGTGTAGTGAATCACACACACACAGCAGCCAACAAACTGAAAGTACGGGGGAAAAAAAGCGGAGGACAGAGAAGCACAGCGAGGGAGCGTGGAGAGGTGAGTATGAGAACTTTTTTCAATGAATAACATTTTATTTACAGATTAAATATACATACATGTCATTACAGCACAATGAGCACATTCATTTACTGGAATGGCAGGGGAGGCCCTGCCACCCCTGACTGCACGTCCCTGCTTTGGACCAATGGGAAAGCACCACTGGTCCAAGCCATTCAAAAAACGCCTCCATGGGAGGCTGGCCTATATAAATATACTTTGCTTCACTGGGGTGTGGATTGTGCACAGTAGCTGCTTTAAACGACTATTCAGACGTGAATCACAGAATCTGCACAATTATTGTGTTAATATTCATTTTACTCAAGTGCAAATACTCAGCTCTTCTGGCCTCCTCCTCCTCCTCCTCCTCCTCTTACGCTGCTGCTTCATAACGCAAATTGTGTATCTTACTAGGGATGTGCACGTGTCTTGTCTTTTTTTGTTTCGGCACGTTCAGTTTTTCAAAAGTTTCGTTTCGGATCGTTTCGGCCTATTTTCGTTTCAGCTCGGTGTTTTGTATCGATTTTTTTTCCTGTGAAATCGGGGAATTTCGGTCTTTCGGATCGTCTGTTCTCTTCATTTCAAAGGGTCCATCCTCGGATTTTCGCTTTGACTTTAGACATATGGTATTTTGGATACCCTTGTTCTTTTCCCATTGGGCCATAAAAATGTTTGCGTAGCTGGGTGCTACTTCACTGCCTATGGCTGGATTTTATATTTTGGTGTTTCAGCTACCTGTAACTTTTGAAGGAGATATTCAAGGAAGGTTTTCTCTCCAACATTATTTGGTTTATGTTTTAGACGGATACATTTTCCTTTTTTTTTCATTATTAATAGGGTATTTTAGATATACAAGCGTTTTTTTAATTATTTTTCTCCTTAGAGATACGTTTTAATTAAGGGGTTGGATCTTTCTTTTAATATTGTGATTTTCAGAGGTTTGGTTAATGTTGTTTATTATATATTGTATAAATGCAGGTGCTATGTTATGTATTAATACGATGTCATTTTAGATTGGCGGTTTATATGTATCCAAGTAGGTTATACTATTTAAAAGCACTTTATCATTCCCAATGTTTTTGGTGGATTGGGGAGCTGCTGGCAGAGTGGACACATTGTGTTTGCGAACAAGTGAGACCGTACCACCCTGCTGAAACGCACGTCCATGTTTGTTTACACTGCAATTGGAACGCGGAAATTAGAATGACGATATACACATGCGCAGTGTAAACCGGTTTAAATTTTATGATTCCTAAAGACTATTTAAGGACATGGCGACACAGGATTATGAATATACTCCAGCAGATGAAGCGAACGGATCGCGAAACGCGTTCTGGAGGTATTTTATTGATTGTTTTATTTGTGGATTAGAAATAAATCGTTTTATACTGATCCTGGTGTTGCTGTATACCTGAACGGAGAGAAGTGGAAGTATTCAGGCAGCGGAGGGGTGATCCGGCGCTCCCATTTAAAAAACGCTGGCTGCCTACACATCTGGTGCCAGACTTTTGGCGCTCAAAAACGTGAGTGTGAAGTCCTTATTTAATACTTATAGTGTGACCTGTAAATACCAAGGCTCAAAATTTCAAGTCCCAAGCTACTAGCCAAGCCTTAAGAGTTACTCGCCACTAGTTGCCCCACCTAACCCCTATCCTGCCCTGCCTGCCTCTGCATTTCCACTCGCCCTCATGTAATTTCCACTCGCCAAATGCGAGCAGGCGAGTGGAAATTTTGAGGCCTGAATACACTATATATGTCGGTTTATTTTCTCTCGAGGTGAATAACTTGGGAGTTACGAGAGAATCTACACCACATCCTGTGTAAAAGGAGCTAAGGAAGAAGCGCAGAGCTCACCACATCTTCTATCCTAAAGTGTGTGATTAGTTACAGATTGTGTCTGCTGGTTCCTGTCATTTACCAGATTTTCACACTTTTATAGACGTCTGGATTCACATACTGTGTCTTTTGGCTAAAGGGAACATATTTGAAATTTCTAACGTAATAAGTGACGCAGAGAGACAGCGAAACAGAAAGAAAAAGCAACAACAATGATTTAACGCCTTCACGAAGCGAGACACGCACCGATAGACATCACACAGTGAGATTTTACCCGGATCACCGTTATGAAAGGGTTACCCTGAAATAAGGAGTGTTCGTCTCTTTCCCTTTCATTTTGCACATTTCTACTCGAGAGACGCAGCACATCAGGAGAATAAAGCCAGGTTTGTAAAGTAAGATGAAACTACAGTGAAACGCGTGAAAAATCCCTTTATTCACATTTATAAGCAGATATTGTGTTCTTCAGATTCACAGGTCAAGGCAATGTCTTCTGCCGGAGGGAATCCCCAGGACGATGAGTTAAAAGTAAGTCAAGGCGCTGCTCCATCTCTGACAAAATGCACAGATTAACCCTTTCTGATTTAGAGGAGTCATTTTGGGGATTGTTTTACCTGTGCTATATGTTATAATGTAATGCGGGAAAGACACTGTCTGCCATGCTTCTCCAGGGTGTGAAAGGGAGTGTATGTGCCGGATGGTGTGTGAGGAGATGTGACCGTGCCGGACAGTGTGTGAGGAGATGTGACCATGCCGGACAGTGTGTGAGGAGATGTGACCGTGCCGGACGGTGTGTGAGGAGATGTGACCGTGCCGGACAGTGCGTGAGGAGATGTGACCATGCCGGACAGTGTGTGAGGAGATGTGACCGTGCTGGACAGTGTGTGAGGAGATGCGACCGTGCTGGA